>JAXCGZ010013548.1:42500-81544 GCA_037179515.1 Halocaridina rubra
GCAACTGGGGCAGATGCGTTAGAGGCCTATGGGTTGAACCATAAATCTCTTGTCATTTCTCAGTAAACACACATCCTGTCCAGGAAACCAACACGGAAAATGTCAATTATGCCACTTGAATACCCCTGACACCACGTGGGCAATGTTACAGTTTTTTGATTAAAATTTCTTATAGCATTTCATTTATACTTTCTTGGTTCCAAGGCTTGATCTGGGCAATTTTCTTTGCCCATTGCAGTGCCACACTTTGAAAAAAATACACTATTATGCCTGCCTTTTCCTTAACTGAAAATTCTCAGATATGGCACTCCTGGAGTAGAATTCTACGGTCGTAATGATAACAGCGAATCACCAGTCACCCATCTCACCTTCCTCAGTGGACAGGTAAATTGTTTAATTGAATATTTGTATATTATTTATTAATCTATTTGTATCAGTACGTTTGTCTCAATTGAAAATCTTTTTATGTCATAGTATTTTGCATTTCCTGTTTGCATGGCTAGTTTTATTTAGTATCCTCCTAAGTATGTTATTGTCATACTTTTCTATTTCATTTTGATTTAGTAAAATTTCTAATCATTATAATGTATAAATCTCCTGGTATTTACTTCCTATACTTAGTCACTAAATTTAAGACCATGATAGCCAAGTGGTTAAGATACTAGACTCGGGAATTTGACAGAACCACAATAGAGCCCACCGTGGGACATTACTAAGGTCTTCCAGCCTTAATTCCCTAGTTACATTGTCTGTCTACCCCCATAATTTCAGTTATGTTTTAGAATTCTCAAGTGATGCTTAGCAATGCTGTATAGAAAAACTTTTTTATGTCACAGTTAACCCCTATCATGTTGGATCTTAAGGCTGGATGCTCTTTCCAATGTTCAGCAGTGGTTTCGAACCTGTGCTAGTTGCTTCCCGACTCGCGCATTCTACCGCTAAACAACCGTATCCCTCAGTTATGTTTATAGAAAATGAACCCCTATTTACAGATATTCGACATTCATAGACCTGTAATCTTGTGGCAGAGCCCAGACACTGAAAAGAAATATATTTATTATTATTTAATTATTTTTCTTTTACTGTAGCAGCATCTGCAATATGGTTTACAGAAATTTCGGATCCAATTGCATTGTTTCTTAAGTATCATTCTTCTCCAGCTCCAATATGTTTATGTTCAGCCTCCTTTGAATGGGGACTCATTGTAACACCTAACACGGCATTAAAATATTTTCTGTATTTATTCTTGTACTATATAGAGTAGGCCATACAATAGGATGCAACCTATGTCTCTTTTCCTTTAGTTTTCCTTTTTTTTTACCAGTCACCTGTACCACTCGAGGTCCATCTGTTACCTGTAATTAGTCATTTTTATTTAGAGCTGTACAAATGTTATTTTTTTATTGCAATGCTAACCCCCAAGATATATATGGTGGGCCTGCATCTTACACAGTTCAGATTTTTTTTTTTTTAAATGCTTTGTCTCTATTAGTCCCAGTTGGGTTATACACAGATGGATTTCAACTTCTTTTAACGAAGGCTGGATGCCCTTCTTTATAGCCCTGCTGCGATCTCAAACTTGTGTCCTTCATCTTTTGAGTTTAGCATTCTACCACTATGCTCCAGTGATCCCCTAAAATTATATTATTTATACAGAAGCTCCCCTGCGTATGAGCAACCGAATTACGAACATTCACAGATACGAACAAAAACCTATCCATTATCTTATACCAATGTATTAATGTTTGTATTACTGTATTGTACTGTATTATTACATTATTATTACTGTATTAAAATTCATTTATTCTGTGTACTTTATGTTTTATGTAGTAGATAAGTGTCTTTATCCTAAGTACTGAACAGAACTTTTTTTTTTTACTTAAGTTTTGCACAACTTACAAACAATTCTACTTACGAACAGACTTTTGGAAGCTAACTCATTCGTAAGTTGGGGAGTGTCTGTATATAGTTACAAAAAAGAAGAAATTATTAGAATTTTTATCTAAATAAATACACTATAGCCACCGTAATGTTTTAAGATAGAATTTAAAGTTTTATTAAGTATAGTTCAAGTATATTAACAGGTTATGGTAGTGCCGTGGTTAGATCTTTCGACTCAGGAAGTGATATACTGTACAACAATTTGAGCCCACTAAGCGACGTTATGAATGGCATCCATCTGTAATTCCCCGTCTCCAACCTGTGTCCAACCCCACTTGAATGGAGACAAAGAGTGACATAAAATGGCAAACTACAAAATGCTAGTACATTATTATTTACATTCTTTTATCTCTCCCTGTGTTCTATTCCTTGACAGTGCCGATTGGTGTCGCTGTGCGAGGACAACAGTCTACACCTTTGGCAGCTTACACCCAAAGATGATGGCATGCAGCTTCAGCAGGTCACGTCAACATCCCTGGAGGGAAAGTAAGTCCAAATGGTGAAGCTCTGTCTATTAGGTTATGTTAGGTAATATTACTGATAAGTTCTATTTTGCTCATGAATGAAAACCTATTGTAGGTATTTATTTATATATTCTCTCTAAAGATGTTTTTAATTATCAATAATATTTTCTTTTACCCTTTCAGATTAAAAAAAATCAGTGTGGTTGTAGCGGACAGCACTGGTGATCATCTGATGGTGGGAACAGAGGGTGGAAACATTTATCTTTTAAATTTATCCCCATTTGCCATGTCAGAGAATATTATATATCAAGATGTAGTTATGCAAAAGTAAGTCCTGGAATGTATTTGTATTTAATGAAAGTTAAGTACGGTAGGAGACGCCCACTGTGGGGTGTTATTAAGGGTATCCAGCCTTTAATTTTCCAGCTCTAACCTATTTGTGTCCACCCCCATTCAAAGGACAGAAAATTGTCTTGCACATCTGTTTATTGTGATACTAATTTTATGCTTAGCTTAGTTTAGTGTGGCTTAACGTCACTGCAAATGAAGCTACTTCTCATTTTTGAAATGTATCATTAGACAGAATCAACAGGGACTGCACTAGCACGGTGGTTAGAGCAGTCGACTAGATCAGTGACAAACTTGCAATCAAACCCACTTTGGAGCATTTGGAAGGGCATAAAACCCCAATACCCCAAATCCAATCTATTTTGTCAACTCCCATTCGATTGGGGAGTGACATCAAATTTAATCTAGAAGAAGCTTCAAAACCATTTGAAAATGGAAATATATTTCATAGCTGTGAATTTTTGCTATTTTTCCCCACAGTCAGTTTTACAGGAACAAGATACTAGACCTCTCTTTCACCACCAATGCAACTCACTGTATTTAATGAAATATAAATGTACATATATAAATTGCAAGGAGACCATTGTAGCTTAGTGGTAGACCCACAATCCAGCCCATCACAGTGCATTAAGAAGGGCATCCAGATTTTAATTTCCTCTACAGCACCAGCGCGTCTATGTCCACTCCCAGAATGGGGATTCATAGTGTCACACAAAATGGCAAACAAATATGTTTGCTAACAACATATGTTCCATTACTTTGTAGATGTTATCCTATGAAGTAAAACTATATTTCTACATTGTGGCACTGTAGTAATAACTGAAGCTTGTACTTGCTTCAGCGGGGCTGGTGATATTCTGTAGGTCCCCCTGATTATTCAGCCATTGCTTGGAGATCACTAGGTCCATGTGTTTGGATAGGGGCTTGGGCCCAGGCTATATGGTAGATATATAGTTGGGCTGTAGTGCTATCACTGTCCCTTGCCTTTTCCTTTTATTAGAGACTTTTAACATGTAGTGTTTGTCTTTGCAAATAACATCAAACGTATTTTATTTTACCAGTGTTCCAGAAGATTATAAAGTGAATCCAGGTCCTGTGGAGGCGATTGCGGAGCATCCAACAGAACCTAGTAAGATACTGATCGGATATCAGAGAGGCCTATTAGTTCTATGGGACAAAAAGAACCTCTGTGCTGATCAGGTAAGAAGATTTAGATATTGAGAAAAAGAACCTATGTGCATATCGGGTAAGACAATTTAGATTTTGTAAAAAGGAACCTCTTCAGATCTTGTAAGACAGTTTAAATCTTGTAAAGGAAAACCTCTCTGTAGATCAGGTAAGCAATTTAGATCTTGTAAAGAAAAACTTTACTACAGATAAGGAAAGACAATTTAGGTCTTGTAAAAAGGAACTTCTTTTCTGATTAGCTAAGACACTTTAGATCTTGTAAAAAGGAATATCCTTTCAGATCAGTTAAGACAATATCGACATTGTGAAAAAGAACCTCTTTGCAAATTAAATCTTGTAAGTTGGCCCATGGCACCAGCCCCCCACTACAGCTGAAGGTTTTTGGACTTAAATCGGACTGTCCAAGACAGTTCAATGTAAAGTCTTTCTTCAGTTACGGTTCTTTTTCTATGCCTACATCAATACCGAATATTCTTGGAAATTTATTACACATCTTTTTTTATCTCTTCACATCTGACAAGTCACTACACTCTCCATTTCTGTTTCTCTTTATGTTTTCTTTGTGCCCAGGCCCGATAAGGGCAGTGTTATTTCATTATTTTTGTTTTTGCCCATCCTGGTGTCACACTCGAAAAAGAAAAAAAAAAGATCTTGTAAAGAAGAACCTTTCGACAGATAAGGTAAGACACTTTACATCTTGTATGTAAGAACCTTTGTACTGATCAGGAAAGACAGTTTAGATCTTATAAAAAATAACCTCTGTGCTGATCAAGTAATATAATTGAATCTTGTAGAGAAGAGTAACCCCAGGATGCTCCAGGGTTATTTATATTTACAATGAAAGTCACCAAACCTAACCTTGCCTAACTTAACCTAACCTAGCCTAGACTACCGTAGCTCAATATAACCTAACAATTTATATTGCCATTTAATTTTACATGGGAGCTCTGGTAGTTAGTCATCTTTGCATTACCCAGAAAATTTGACATTGCCCAGAATGTATGGTAATGGAGTACAGGATAATTAGTGAACTTATGGTAATGGCATATAGGACTGTAATGAATGTATGGTAGTGCCATACAGGATGAAAGTATGGTAATGGATTACAGGAATGTAAGTGAGGATCAGAAAATTGCTTACAGGATTGTAAATGAATGTATGGTAATGGCTTACAGGGTTGTAAATGAATGAATGGCATTGGCTGTCAGAGATGTAAATAAATGCATGGTAATGGCTTGCAGGATTGTTAATGATCGTATGGTGATGACAGAGGATTGTAAGTGAACATATGGTAATAGCTTACAGGATTGTAAGTGAAAGTATGGTAATGGTTTACAGGATTGTTAATGAATGTATGGGAATGGCATACAGGATTGTTAGTGAATGTATGGGAATGGCGTACAGGATTGTAAAACTTCTCTGCTTGGCTGTTAGTCAAACCAAGGTATTGATTAGCTTCATAAAATGGAAATTTGTCACAGTTGGGGTATCTGAATTTTGTATTGCAACTGTGCTTTTCACAGCAGTGGGTTTGTTTTGTAACTGTGTGGAAGAGCCACTTTGGCAGTGCACAACACACAAGTATAATCAATTTATAATCCTTTTGTAATACAATATTTAGTATCACAAGTGTCAAGTGCAAAATAAATTTGATAAGTTAGACACCTAAGTACAGTATACTGTTTCAACTGTAGCGTGAATAGTCAGTTTTTATGCTGTACAAAACAATGATTTAAGTTTCTTTTACTTAAATAAAGTTACTTTACTGTTTAATAAAGATCATGGTTGGTAAGAAATATATTCCAATGAAAGTAAAAAGACTTCCATCTCTTAGTGTTATTTAACAAAGTTAGTTGAACAATAGATAAAAATTTGTTTATTTTAAGAAGCTTCATTCAGAATGGTAATTATTAGAGTTTACTAATAAATATTCTTATTTTGCATTATACTATTTCTTTTAAATATAGTAGTTTATGCAGTTTTTTTTTTGCAAGGGTTTTATCCAGTTTTCAGTTCAGTATCTGAACTGTGGTAGTGCAGTGGTAAAGCACTAAATTCGGAGTGGCAGACTCACAATCAAGCCCCCAAAAAGGTATTAGGGAGAACATTCAGTCTTATAATTCCTTGGCTTCAACCTTACTCTGTCCACCCTCATTCGAATGGGGATTAATAGTGACCACACACACACACACACACACACACACACACACACACACACAAAAAAAAAAACCTAGTGAGGACATTTTCTCACAGAATATTGTCAGTTAGTGTGAATTTAATTTAAGCTAACCTTTGGTATTTCCTGTTCTTTCAGACTTACGTGTCCAGCCAGCAATTAGAATCTGTGTGTTGGCATCCAGATGGATCGCAATTCACCACCTCTCACAACGATGGCAGCTATATGGTGTGGTCAAGCACTGACTCGGCTAACCCAAATGATGGGCCTCATACAGTTTATGGACCTTTTCCCTGTAAACCTATAACCAAAATCCTTCGACCATGTTCTAAGAGGTATGTTGCTATATTTGGTCATGGAATACCTAATTCATGCACTTTTGCATCTCATGATGTTGGAGGCGATGATGATGGTGATTTTTTTTTTTTTTTTTAGTGGGTGGTGATAATACTATTATGTACTCCTTTGTGTTTTATGGCATTGGAGGTGATGATGATGGTTCTTTAATTGATTGTGATTTTACTATTTCATCTTGCATTGTACACCATTGCAGGTGATGACAATGATGATGAACATTCTTTAATTGATGATGGTTTTACTATTTCATACTCCTTTGCATCGCATGGTGTTGGAGGCGATGGTGATGAATTTTATTTTTTTGATGAGGATTTTCCTTCAGGTTACTAAAGAAAGCAATTTTTGTAGCTCTATTAAATTTTGATATTTGTAGCACATGAGACCATGATAGATATTGCTGATATATAATTTTTATCATTACGTTGGAAAAAGAATAGCTTCTCCGTGTTCCCCTGTGTTTCATAAAAGGCAACAAAATGGAGCAGAGTTAGGGGACCGGGAATCTCATCTTTATAGTTTATTCCCACATAGACTCAAGTTTCTTGCTTTGACACAGCCACTTCCCTAATAAAGGGGATTATGGTTTTTGTATATAGAAAATTTTCTCCAGATTAGCTGTTTCCTTAGAACATGAGGATAGTATAATATGTTTTCCTTTTCTAACTTGACTCTGTTAAGTATGTATGATACATACCGACACATATACCATGGCTGCAAGCACCCTTGTAAGGGAGGGTGGCCGAGTCAAAGCACACACTTTAACCATAAGCCAATATACCTTGATATATCCATCTCTCGTCTAAATTCCTTAGGGGATAAAGGGCTTCCACATTTCCCCCCCCACCACCATCCTGCTTGGGTCATCCTTCGGGTAAGTAGGGAAGGATCTGCTGTGATACAATTTTTGAAAATGAGAGAAAGTCAAACTTCTGTATGCTGTGAAAGTACAGATGCTCCCTTACTTGCAAACAACGGAGTTGCAAACATTCACAGATACAAACAAAAGGCCTACTCATTGTATTCCTGGAAAACAAATCTCATGAAAACAGACGAAGACCAGTAAGTTCCACTTCCAGAGAGGCCCAAGCATCTTTTTCCAGATAACTGTCCTCAGCAGGGATTGTTCTGTACTTGCTGTGCCTTGGTGCTTTTCCAAGGTGTGAAAAAAATAAATGGTAGTGAAGAAATCTCTGGATATTTCATATGTTGGTGAAGCATCAGTGTGGCACACCAAGTATAAAACAATTTTTCGTGAAGACGGTTTTCTGGAGTAGTGTCTCCAGCTCATATTCCAAGGCAAAAGGTACTTCATTGTTGAAGACATTCCTGGAGGAGGAGCTATTAACTCTGGGAGAATAATCTCTATATCACATTCTTCAATGGGGATAGAAACAAAGGGTTCTGGAACCTTGTGTAATAATTGCAGTCCTCTCTGATTCTTCACAGACATATAATACAGCACTCTACATACAAAATTTCAACTTATGAATATATTAAAATTCAGCAATACTGTTTTACTTTTTTTATATAGTAGGTAATTGTCTATTCTAAGCATTGTAGAGTACTGCATATGTGTGTACTGTAAAGTACTTTTTTTTTTTTTTTTTTTACCTAAATACAACTCTCTAACAATTCTATTTACGAACGAACTTCTGGAACTAACTTGTAAGTATATTGGGAAGTGTCAGTATAGACATGCTATGCTGGGCTGTCATTGATGTATATTTAATTTTTACTCCAAATCCTAACTGCCAGATATAGAGCTATGATTCATCTTCCCTGTCTATTCCCACTTAGATTTTCTGCCAATTGAATGTTTTATGCTTATTTTTATTATTTTAACTCTCCTTCAGTATTCTACTAGACAGAATTTGCTAGAGTCAATGTTTCTTGTGCATTTTCACACTAGCTTTCATACATACATATGCTATGGTCACAATCCCCTTGTAAGGGGGTGTCCAAGAAAAAGCGCACTCATTCACCTTGGAGATAGAGGGCTGTTTCTTGTGCTTTTTCACACTAGCTTTCATACATACATATGCTATGGCCACAATCCCCTTGTAAGGGGGTGTCCAAGAAAAGCACACGCATTCACCTTGGAGATAGAGGGCTGCCTCAATTCCCCCCCAGCACCCTCCTTGATTCATCTACAGGGTAAATAGACTAGGATCTTCTGCCATGAGGCCCAACAGCCGCAGCTTGTGCTCTAGTCACAAAGGCCCAGTTTTTAATAGCAATCCATATGGGCATTTAATGAATGAGTGACTTAATGCTTTAGATTTTATTGTATGTTAATTAACTTTAGCTTCACATTCCATAATCCTCATTTTATGTATCATTGGTAATCTCCAGAATAGGGGTAGACGCAGAGACATAGACAATGTGGGGCTGCTGAAATATAGCTGGATGGCCTTCTTAATGCCACACCGAAGGTCTGTCGACTCTTGAGCTGAGCACTCTTACCACTCGCCTTTGGCGGTCCTAAGCTTCTCTTTCCATTACTCAGTATAAAATGCAGTGTCTGTAAAGTTTAGATGTAGAGCTTCTAATTGTTGAAATATTTACAGTGGTGACCTAATTGTATTTGCTGGTGGAATGCCCCGGGCGAGCTATGGTGACCGGAATACTGTCACTGCTATATGCGGCGATTATCACGTTACTTTCAATCTTACCTCAAAAATTATCGACTTTTGTGTGGTGGCAGACGAGGAGGCTGGTAAGTTTGGAGAGAAAGAAAAAGAGAATGAGTGAGTGGGAATGAACATGTGTCTGTTGGCTTCTTTGCCAGGTGAACTCCAATAATAACAAAAGAGTTACATTCAGTTTTTATCTCTCTAATGCCAGTAAATAAAATGACATCATGTCTTGTCGTTGAGTTTTATCTTCTTATGGCAATTAGTGTGAGAAACCAGTATGTGTGTAAATAGGTGTAATAGTCATACTACATTCGATATTTATCTATCATTCAGAGTAATACATATAATTCAAAGTAATGAAAATAATTCAGAGAAATGAATATCATTCAAAGTAATGAATAACATTCTGAGAGATATATATCATTCAGTATAATAAATATTCAAAGTACAGTATAAATATTCAATATGAAGCCATATCCTACTGAAGCCAGCATTTTGATCTTAACAAAAAAGGGAGTCAGTGGGGTTTCTGGCTTGCATACTCTGCGTATCCTCACCCCTTCTATAATCTGTTTGGTGGCAAGAATAAAAAACTGGTTTGGATTGCCAGCTTTTCAGTCCCCATACCATAACCGTAAGCATTTAGAGCAGTCAAGGAATTTGTTGTTTGCCCTTTTGTGCTCTAGTAATCTCCATTTGAATGGGGGTAGACACAGATAAGTTGGAGCTGAGGAATAAGGCTGGATTCCCTTCCTAACCCTATGTGGTGGGCTCGAACACGATTTGTCACTTCCCTAGTCGAGTTCTCACACCATTATGCAAAGAACATGGTTACAATTTTCCTTTTCTCCCTCCACCAGTTTGTGTCGCTGTTAGTCCCCTTTTTTGGGGTTGACATAGACAGGTTGGAGTTGGAGAATTAAGGCTGGATGCCCTTCCTAATCCCACGCGAATACGGGTTTGTCACTTCCCGAGTCGAGTACTCTCACCACTATGCAAGGAACATGGTTACAATTTTCCTTTTTTCCCTCCACCAATTTGCTTACAGTGTACATGTCATTATTAACCCTCTTGTGCATGGTGACGCTAGTGGCATGTATAAATTTTTAGGGCCTAAGTGCACCGTGACAGGACTGGCGTCCACTTGAATAATAATATTACTTTTAAAATAGTTACATTCTCGTCAGTGGCATAATTTTTTGGTTGAGCGTAGGTTTCTTCACTCTCTCCCGAATGAACTAATTAGCAACCCTCTCCACTGACGTGGCTTTGAGGGCAAGGCATAAAACAAAGGCAGTTTCCATCTCCCTCACTCATCACTCAGACCGTACATATCTTTATGTGCACTTTATTCCATATCCATAAACGGTCCTATGAATTATTATTTTTTTTTTCATTGATTCATGAAACACTACAACAAATAACAAAGTCATTGATATACTGTGTATTATGATAAATGTAGGTTTGGAGGAGGAAAATAGGTGAGAAACATGATATCTCGGCACGCTAAAAAACTGCTCGCCGGAGTCAGGATTTTACAAATGAGCATAGAAAAGAAAGTTTATTGTAACTTATGGTGCATGAGAGGGTTAATCCCCTTTTTTGGGATAGACGCTGACAGGTTGGAGTTGGAGAATTTAGGCTGGATGCCCTTCCTAAACCCACGTGATGGGATTTGATGTGAGATTATCACTTTCCAAATTGAGAGTTCTAACCACAGCACAGGAAATACAGTTGCAATTTCGTTTTTTCACCACCTCACTAGTTCAGTGGTTAGAAGGTTGGACTTTAGAAGAGACAAACCTTTGTTCAAGGCTGCCAAGGGCCATTAGGAAGGGTATTCAGCCTTAATATCCAAGCACCAAGCCATATATTTTCACCCCATTCGAACTTGATGTGACACACAATGGCAAACAACAACTAGTGATAATACAAACTTCCAATTTGTTACAGGACATGCAAGTTGTTTAGTAATATTAGCAGAGGAAGAAATTGTGTTTATTGATCTTGACTCAGAAGATTGGCCAGCTTTTGCCTCTCCATATTTGGCTTGTTTGCATTCTTCTGCTCTCACTTGCTCCTTTTTAGCGTCCAACGTTTCAGCTGATATTTATGATAAGATTAAGGTAAGAATGAGTTTTCTTCATTATTGCTGCCCACTAGGTCAAGAATTTTCTGTCATGAAAATAGATATATTGGATTCAACTCTCGGTTATTAATTTTAAGTTTTAGAAATTCTATAAGTAATGAATATGTATACATTTACTGCAACTTTCACTTCTTTGAACTACCTGGTCATTCATTTCGTGTTTAGAATTTTAAAAGTCATGAAACCATATATTTGCTTCAACTCATGCTTCTTTGCACTACCTGGTCATTCACTTCTTAGAACTTCTTTGTCATTCATTTTATTTGTCAAATATTGACATAGTATATCTTTGCCACAACTATCACTTCTTTGAACTACCTCACCTTTCATCATTATGTTTTTATTGATATATTAGTCATGAAATTATATACATTTCCTGCAACTCACTAATTTGACTTATCTGGTCATTATTATGTTCAATAGTTTGATATTGACAAAAGAAAGGCTGTTCCACTTAAAGCAAGGTAATTATAGCATGTAATTTACCTTTCCTGAGTTTCTGAGATCTCAGATATTATATTCCATGCTTTTCCTTTTTTTTCTGAGATCTCAGATTTTATATTTCATGTTTTTCATTAGCTTTTGATATATCATATTTTATATTTCATGCTTTCTTGAGTTTTTGAGATCTCTGATTTCATATTTTATTGTTACAGGAAGCTGGTGAAAAACAGCAAATTGGACTATCCAAGCGGACATGGCCAATAAATGGTGGAAAATTAAAGAATACTGACACACCAAAGCAAAAAGACATGTTATTGACAGGCCATGAGGATGGTAAGTTTGTTACTCTTAAGCTGCTCTATTGTAAAATATTTACAGTTAGTGGGCTGCAGTAGTGTGGTAGCTCATCTGAAGAGTGTGCAAGTACTGACTAATGTAAGTTCAATCCCACCAAGGGTCATTAGGAGGGGTATTCAACCTTAAATACTCATATCTCCAACATGTCTGTGTTCACTCCCATTCAAATGGGGACATTGTGACACCAAATGGCACCATGCCATTCGAAAGCAGTTGTGGAATCTTAATTATGTATTTATGGAAATGAAATTAGGACAATAGAACACACTTTAATATTCTTATCATCCTTGTTTAAAGAATTTTTGTCGTTTTATGTGTCACTAATAATCTGCATTTGAGTGGGGGTGGAGACAGACAAGTTAGAACTGTGGGGAATCAAGGCTTAATGTCCTTCTTAATGCTCTGCTGAGGGCTCGAACACAGGTTTGTCACCTCCTGAGTTGAGTGCTTTAGCAGCTGCACTACTATGGTTAATGAGTTTGATGACTGTAATGTAAGGAAACATTGAGATATTTTCCTAACTATCAGTGTCCAAGAGAGGCAGATCAATACGAGGTTAGATAAAAGAAAAGCTGACATTTGGTAGGCATTTCCTGGATCTGCCTCTACTCACATCATTTAATAAAATATGCTTACAACCACATATGCCAACAACTCAACATACACTCTTTAAGAGCTGTATGGGAGAAGCCAGGATTGACAGTTGTATACCTAAGGGATTCGGAACTCATTGGCCAGTCAGCTTAGGGAACAACATTAACTTACAATAACTCCAGTGCACTTATTAAGCTAAGAAAATATAAATACAAAGTTTTCACTGCCTGACTCAAGTGCTCTAGCCACTGCACAGGTAATCTGGTTACAAGTATCTTTTTTCACCACTACCAGTGTGCTTCTTTTGAATATAGTACAGATTTTAAAAAGTTATTTGACTACTTTTTGTAAGCTAACCTAAAACCTAAGCCTTTTACTGAAATCAGAAAGCTTTCTCTGCATGGCAGCTTTTTTAATGTCCTGTTAAAGGTTAAAGGTCTCTTATGAAAGACAGAGGCAATATACCTACCATAACATACAATCTGGGCTATATGACCGAATAATCAGATAGACATATAGGAAATTACTGATCCCCGAGTTAGTATCCCAATTTAATTGGTAACTTTAGACTGTGAAAACTAATCCAACCCTGGACATGGATCAAACTTTGAGTCAGTATATTACCATCCCAGTTGCTACCAGTGCACCACAATGTAGCTGTACATAATTTTTCCAATAATTTTTCCTTTTTTAAAGCTTTAGAGTTTTGATTGTATCTGTTGCTAATATTCTTCTATAAATTGTAGGTACTGTCCAGTTTTGGGATGCATCTGGCGTGTCACTGAAGCTTCTTTACAAATTATCAACTGCCCAGCTTTTTGTGTCTGAAGACCTTGGAGGAGACGGCGCAGCTGCGGAAGATGATGACTGGCCGCCGTTTAGAAAAGTATGATGCTTGCTTGTATTTTACACTTATTCATGTGTGAAATATGATTTATTTGCATATTTTCTCACTATTCTATGGGGGCTGCAGTAGCTCAGTGGTAGAGGGTGTGAGTCAGGAAGTGACTATTGCCGGTTTGAGCCCACTGTGCGGCTTTAGGAAGGGCATACAGCCTTAATCTCTCAGCTCAAACATGTCTGTATCCATCCCTATTTGAATGGGAACTAATTGTCACACACAAAACTGTGCACTGCTCTATAACAAACAGATGTATGCTACTAATACTTTTCTCGCCATTTTGACGTGTGGCGAGTAGAAATCTGCTTTATTCTCCCTCATCCTTTTCCCTCTAGGAGAGCATATTGAGCAAGAAACCTCTCTCTTCTCCCTCATTCTTTTCACTTTAAGAGTGTCTTGAGCAGGAACTGTTCTCCTTGCTCTCATCCTTTTCTCTCAAGGAGAGCATCTTTAGCAAGAAACTTTTCTCTTCTCCCTCATACTTATCTCTCAAGGAGAATATCTAGGGCAGGAAGCTGCCCTCCTTGCTCTCATCCTTTCTCTCAAGAAGAGCATCTTGAAAAGAAAACTTCTCTCTTCCTCATCTTTTTTCTCTTGGAGAGCATCTTGAGCAAGAAACTTCTCTCTTCTCCCTCATCCATTTCTCTTATGTATAGTCTTGAGCAGAAAACTTCTCTACTCCCTCATCATTTTCTCTCTAGGAGAATGTCTTCAGCGGGAAATTTCTCTTCTCCCTCATCCAGTTGTTTTTAGGAGAGCTTATTATTCTCATTTTCTCCATGCTTCCCACCAAGCATACCCAAACATAGGCCTTATGATGGATGGATATGAGTTTTAATGTTTCCTCATCCTGTATTTTTCACATTTTTTAAGCAGCTATAGATAGTAAAGTTTTTTGTATTTTCGAATTTCATATGCTTTTTATTTTCTTATTTAATTTTTCCCACTATTCTGTTATACTGACTACTTATCCGTCCATTTTTATTCTACAGAGAACTGAATTTAATTACTCAGTTGCATCTTTAAGTAATGATAATAATATTTTTTCCATTCCAGACGGGACTCTTTGATCCTTACAGTGATGACCCAAGGTTAGGTGTCAAGAAAATGGAAATGTGCCCTCACACTGGCACCCTCGTTGTGGCTGGCACTGCTGGACAAATACTTGTACTTAATTTAGAAACTGAAGAAAAGGAGATTGTACCTGAGGTAAGGATATTGCGACATTCATATGAATTAACGATGCTATTTTTGTTGGATATAAGGGTTGAGTTGCCCTGAGATGAAATGGTGAGGGTAAAGCAGCAGAAGATCCTTGTCCGCTTACCCTGTGAATGATCCAAGCAGGGTGGCAGGGGGTTGCTGTGTGATGAAGCAGTGGGGGTAAACCAGCTGCAGCTGCTGGGCCTTGCAGCAGAAGATCCTTACCCACTTACCCTGTGGATGACTCAAGCAAGGGGATGAAGGGGAATTGTGGTGGCCCTTTATCCCCAGGGAGCTAAAGGGAGTGGTCTAAATATATTTGATTCTGGTGAATGTGTGTGCGTTTAGTCAACTACCCCCTTTACAAGGGGGTTGTAGCCATTGTTTATGTGTTATAATTAATATAGTGTATATCCATTCTTGATTATTTACCCTGAAGATGTTTAAAGATGAACACTTACAAAGAATATATTTCATGTAACATAATGTTATTGTATAGTATTATTAATGCAGTATATCATTTGAGGATTTTGAATTAAGCATAAACTTTATATCGAGTTTATTAAATTTAAAAATACTGTTATACTAATATGAGTTTATTACTTTCCAGAAGTCTTATAGTCAAATGATTATAATTGCTGCTAAATTATGATTTGTCTTCTTATTGTATTCTTCAACAGTGCGTCAATGTAAACCTAGTAGCTGAGACTGACAATTTTGTTTGGAAGAGTCATAACAAATTGGACATGTTAACTGAGGCTGTGAAGTTTAGTGCTGGTATGCAGGTAAGAAAACAAGAATTGTGTTGTTGTTGCTGTTGTTTGTCATTTTATATGTTACTATTAATCATCTCTCGAATGGGGGTGGACACAGACAAGTTGGAGCTGGAAAATTAAGGCTGACTACCCTTCCTGATGCCACACAGTGGACCCGAACACGGGATTATCACTTTCTTAGTCGAGTGCTCTAACCAGTGTGCACTGCTGTCATTTTGAATATGATGGTGCAACCTGTTTTCATCTATTACAAAGGCAACTGTCGATAAAAAAAGAAGTGCGGTAAAAGGGCCTTGTTATATCCTTCTTATGTGTTACATGCCGTTTTATGTGTCAATATTAATCCCAAGTCAAATCAGGGTGGACATAGACATTAGAACTTGGGAAATTAGGCAGGGTGCCTTTCCTAATGCCACACAGTGGGCCCAATCCTAAGCTTTCACTTCCCAAGATGAGTGCTCTATCCACTGTACAGCAGCAGTCCCCATATCTTCCCCATGCTCATAAAAAATTTATGTATTAAGATTTCAGGATACTTTGCCTGGCCTTACCTCTTCAATCACATGTATTTTATTCAGAGTTGTATTATTTTATATGATTTTATTTTTTTTCAATCCTCTCATTTTCCTCTCTTCACCAAGTTGTTTCCCTTGCTGGTGCCATCTGGTTTATTGTCTTTAATTTTTTCCATCTGGGCTTATTGCTTGGCTATTAATAATTATAATAATAACAACAATGGTGATAAGAATAAGTCTATGGGATGAAAAATTACTAATATGAGGAGAAATTATTGACCTCCTCTCTGATTTGTTCTAGCGACCTTGGACACTCATGGCAAAACAAGAATGGAATTCCTTTTTCCCAACATTATTTCAGTCTCTTTTAATCACCTTTGCTAATATGCCTGACATTTGCTTATTATAGACTTGAAATTGTCAATCATTTTTTGGCTAACTGTGCATTATGATACCTTAAGTGGGAAAATGTTGTTTGTTGTATTATGTGCCATTATTAATCCTCATAATGGGATGGATGCAGACAGGTTGGAGCTTTAGGGGGATATAAGGCTTGATGGTCTTCCTAATGCCCCTTGGTGGACTTGATCACGGAACTGTTACATCCCAAGTTGAGTGCTCTAACCACAGCTCTGCTGTGGTTCTCTTATCTTTTTTAACTAGTATGCAAGGCTCCTCTCCATGACGATATTTCTGTAACTTGCAAGGATTCCATTCCTGACGTCTTACAGTGGGATCCAGTACGGGCTTCTCGCTTTTCGAGTTGAGCACTTTAACCACTGCTCTACCACAATCCTCGTCTTTAACTATTTCTGTATAATATATCGAGTTTCTTTTCTTAACGATATGCCCATAACACACATTGTTTGCTTCCCTCTGCTTACAGCCAACGGTAGTTGTTCAGTTCTACCCGCCAGCGTCGTGTACGTCTTTGACTCTTCATAGCGAGTGGGGATTAGTCGCTTGTGGAACGGCCCATGGCTTTGCTCTCTTTGATATCATTCAGAAGAAAAATATCCTGTCAAAGAGTACCTTAAGTCCTCTTGGTAAGCCTTTGCAATATACTTATTTCATGTGGATAGGAAATGTGAAACGAATATATTACGTCAAAGAGTATATTCATGCCAAGTATTGATTAAATGAAATATTCTGGTTCTAATTCTAGTGAATGTCCTGCAAATGTGCACCTGTTATGAATAGGTGGTAATATTTACTTCAGAGTTTGCTGGAGTTATAGATTCCCTTGCTTTGTTGCTGTTGTCTTTTTATGAGACACTCTTAATCCCCATATAATTGGGGGAGGACATAAACTGGTTGGTTCTGGGAAATTAAGGCTGGATATTTTGTAAGGGCAGTAAATATAACACCATAAAAATTTTTCTTTACCTAGATTTAGCAAATGCGGCAGACGAAGGTCCAATGTCACGCAGAAAATCGTTAAAGAAATCTTTGCGAGAATCCTTCAGACGACTACGCCGTGGCAGATCCCAGAGGAAAACCGGCAAACCTTTAGCAACATCTCCAACCAGGTATATTTGTCATTTTTATTATATGGATATACTATTTATCTTCATTAGTAGTCCAAATCTATTTGCTTGATTTTTATAAATCCTTTGATATGACTTAAGTGATATGTCTCTAAAATTTTTTATTTTTGTTTAATGATTATTTAACTCTTCTGGCTTTTTAAAACTTTATATACGACTTTACTGAAAAACTATAGTTTTATTTATTCAACTCTCAAGTCAGTGGGTATCTTCTTATATATTTCTTTTAAGATATATTTTCAAGTGTATCATGTTAGCGTAGATGAATCTGACTTTTTATGGTTGCTAATTTGATAAATTTTTATTAATAAGATGAACTACTCTTATTTATTGTTAAAGTTAAGTGTAAACTTGTTATGGTATGAGAGGCCTGTCTTACTTAATTATAAAAAATAGAATAACCATTGCTGTATTAAAATCTACAGTCATATAGTATGGACGGCATTAGTGAAACAGTACATGAAGAGTACCCCTTCCGAAGCAGAAGTGCGTACATAATGCTCACTGCGCACCGTGGCTTGCTCTGACGAAACCGGGAGCCTAGTTAAGATCCAAAATATAGCAATAGTTTACAGAGGTTGCTTCATTATTGTGTTTCCGTACTCTTTGATGGTGTATATTAACATTTCGTGTCTACTTATCTATAAGCATGGTAAAATAAGAGTATTTTGAGAGAGTAACCTTGGCTACGTTGGCACATTTTCACCTTGTCTGGACAGGCCTTAACATACCATACAATTCTACTCTATTTCTGTAGTTTCTGGTGCACTGCAAACTTACCTATCTACCCTAGGTTGTTAATTTCGGATGAAATCCTTATGAGAATGCTGGTAGTGTGAATCTTGAAAGGAAACTAAAATCTCTGAAAGTAGTTGAAGATATTTATAATACTGTAGTATTTTGAAAACCACTCCTCTTGTTGTGGTTGTTATTTCCTAAGCTGCTTGGCTGAACAGCTCCGAGACTTAAGGAACAGCACTTCTGATTCTGGGCTTTCTTACAGATCTCTCAGGGAGTGTATGTTGTGTTGGTGGCATATCTTCCATAATGTGTTTCCTGGTTGCTCTCAGTTTTGTTTTCTTATAATGTAGCAGAGTTTCTTTTCCTGGTGGAGCCCTCTGGCTTATAGTCTCTGACTTTTTCTAGCTGGGCTTGCTGCCTAGCTTATGATAATAATAATAATGATTACTGGTACATTTGGGAATGAGTGCATTGGCTCATATAGTATTTAGGATTTTGTATTAATGATTTTTTATATCTTCAACCTCTTTCAGAACTTTTAGTTCCTATCAACATTACAACTGTAATGTTGATCATCATAATAGTCAAAACAAGCAAATGATCATATGTGTAAATATTAAACCTATTATTTTTCCTGACCAACCCAAGATTCTACCCCACGGCATAAAGACATTACTTCAATGTATTTTATGCATTGATATTTAATATCTGTGATTTGAAGTGTCGCGTTACTCAATGATAATACTTGACAAGAAGTGATATGGTTAAGACTGTGTTGTCTTCAAATTTAACATAAACTATAAAGAAATCCCCGGTAGTACAGTGTGCTTTGTGACTGTAATATACTTTTAAATTGAGGAAAAAGAGTGAAATTTCTAGCATCTGACAAGAAGCAACACTCCCCATCTCATTTTCTCTCTGCTTTATGTTTTCTTGGTCCCCGGGCCCGATGACGTCAAATTTTTCGCTAGTCACGGTGTTACGTAAAAAAAAAAAAAATGCTTAGCATATACCAGTACTTTTACTTCAATATGCAGAAACATAATGATAAAGTTTCCCAATGCTGCTCAAAGCTGTCTTTATGATCAAAGGAGATATTGTATTTTTTCACTTCCAATATCACTTTTCCTTGAGATTTGGAACTATATGAACAGCCTCACTAAGTCACTTAGGTGTGTTCTATGTTCATTTCCCTGTCATACCTATTTTTGCTAAGTCAGGGCACGTAAAAACATAAGTACTCGCACCCCTCCTCTGCCCCCAGTTTAAAAAAAACTCTTGCTTGTTTAATGCCCTACTAGACTGTGTACCCACTGATGCTTCATCATGGTTGATTCCCCTCCAAACTTGACAATGTGAATGCCACGTACAGTCTTGATTAATCTTTAATGCCTGTCATATATTTTGATATAAAAGTAGTTCAGTACGATCCAGCTCGCTAACAAATACATTGTTTGTGTATCATTTAATGTTTTCATTTATTGCTGTATGTATATTTACAGTAGAGTGGTCATGTACCCAAAGCTGAGGTATTGAATTTAGTCCTAAATTAGATATAGAAGCTCTATGTGATTTTTTCTTGTGTAGCTCCATTGCATTGCATATACTGATGCCTGATAAGTTGCAGGATATAATTATTAATTTCAAGGTGTTTCTGTCAGATAATTTACCTTTCCGGTATTCATTCCATTTACCGTACGTGTGCCATATAGAACGTAAAGAAAATTAGACTTTTAATTTGAATAGAGAAATAGTAAAACAATGCCTTTAATCTCTCTTGTAAAGGGTGGGTGGGTGAATCAAAGCTTGTATTTTCAGTAGAGGTAAATATACCTCAAAAACTCCTCTTAGCTCCTTGAGGATAAAGTGCCCCCACAGTGTCCCTCAGTGCCCTTCTTTGGTCATTCACAGGGTAAGTGGGCAAGGATCTTTTGCCGTGATACCTGACGACTGCGGCTATGTAGAGGTTGCTAATGCAGTTTGTACTTAGTATCACATAAGTCAGGTGGCACATACGTCTCATGAGCTTGACCATTTTGACCTCCCACATGGTATAATTTATGGGCTTAATACTTCCATGGTGGCCCCCCTCTGTATTATACCAAGATAATTATAACATCAATCAAGAAGAATAAATGCAAATATATTGACCATTGTATTGTACGTAGATATTTGTAAAATCAGAAAAGAAAGTAAACTGACACTTAGCTTTTGTAAAAGGAATGAGAAAAAGGCATTTCAGTGATGCCATACTTGGTACAAAGGTAATTAACCAGTACTAAATGGTAATTCCTACCCACCCCTTCAGGGTGGAACACGATGTGATAAGCGACACCAGCGACGAATCGCACGATGATGATGGAGGAGCCTCTAGGTAACTGTTTTACCTCTATAGAATCCTGCAAAATTCGCTTCGTTTACACATTTTATTTCGTTAGCGTCACGGGCATGAAATGTTCGAGCTTGCGTTTCGTTTTTGTCTTTCTGCTCTTTTCGGCTGCAAAGGCATATTTAGGAAAAAAGCGAAAATGTGCATTGCACACGTGTTCATTTCATGTATCCATTTTTCAATACTTATGAAAAAACTGTGTCAATAGTTTGAGAATGAGAGATATTTAATGACTTTGCATTATGGTCATATTGGCCGTGCATCATACCTTCTGCTTGGGCGCATGAAACAAGTGGCTTGTTTTTTCAATCTCAGTTCAGTTGTCGCTTTACCCTATATTCTTTTGTCCATAGAAAGCTTATCCTAGACTTTAGAAATTTTATATGAATCATATTTTTATGGACATATATATAATTTTGTTTCATTTGATTATTCCCTAAGCATTGACACGCATGCCTATCTCATGTTTCATGCAGCCCTAATGAGGATGAAAGTGAGGTGGAGGAGGGGGAAGAGGAAGAATTTGATATGAGTGATGAAGGGGAGGGAGAACAGGAGACAGAAAAAGGTAGGAAAGTTGAGAGTGATAGGGAGATGGGAGAAGAAACGGGGACTGGTTCTCAAGTGGCTCCAGTGGAGCGAGCGGAGGAAGCTATTTTGGAGCATTTTGTTGAAGGGGGACCTTCAGAAGATGCGGAAGGAGTACCTGTGCAAGAAGCAACTGAAGTAGAGCCTGGTGCAGGTGCTGAAGAAATTGCCATGCCTACTGAAGACGTTGCCATTCCTGCTGCGGAAGTCATCGATAACGTAGCACAAGAAGCAGGAGACGAGGATGTCGAAATCTTGGAAATTGATGAACAGGATTTGGATGGTGAACACGTTCTTGACAATCCCAGTCAAGAAGAGATAGAAGAAAAGGAACCTACATCACAGACTGCAGCAATCTCAGAGCAGGTTCCATTTTTCTATTACGTCACTCCAAAGAGGTTCAGAGAAAGTTCAAAAGATACAGTGAAAGACAAAAAAGATGCAGAGGAAAAAAGAAAAAAAGAAGATATCGAAGGAGAAGGAAAAGGGAAAAGTAAATTCAAACTGGGTCAGGTTTTTACCCGTAAGGAAAAAATGAGCACTGACGAGCCAGCCAACGAAGAGCAAGAAGATAATAATGTTGAGCAAGAGCAAAAACCTGCTGGATTATTTAAAAAGATATTTTCCAGACAGGCTTCAGAACAGGAAGAGTCGAAAGATTCTGAAGAACAAGCTCCCGCATCACCAGTGACTACACCAAGAGGTGGTGTCAGTAAATTAAAGGAGTGGCTCCAGAAACGAGAACCAGAAACTGAAATGGCAAAGGTCGAAGGCGTTGAAGCACCCGAGTCTAGGGAAGGCTCCCTTCGCAGGCTGTTCCGTCGGTCACGCCCGACAACTCTCGAAAGCCCCATAGAAGGTGAAGAACAAAAGAGTTTTGGAACAAAGTCGCCCGTGGATTCTCAGTTATCAAAGCGTCAGAGATTAAAACTGGCATTGAGGCAACGGCACCACAGTGAAGAGGCTCAGCCTCCTCGAGCTGCTGATGAAACTCGTCCTCAGTTCACCCTTGGAGAGGCTCAGGTAAAGTCTCGCTCACTAACGCGACCATCAAAACTTTGGTTGATAGGGCATTCTCAGAGTGAAAAACATCCAAGTCCTGTTGTTTCAGAACCTTCTGTTCCAATTGAATCCACAGATCCTAGAATAATACCTACGGAGGAATCCGAACCAAAGAAGCGTAAATTCTTCATTTTACCCCTTCGAAATTTAAAGGGTCAAGAACCCGAAAATGAGCGTGCAATACAGAAGTCTTTGGATATTTATAACATCGATGAAAGAGATAGTCTTCAGAGGACACCAAGCTATGAGAGAGCCATAAGCGACAATATAATCAAATCAAAAATATCGAAGGGAAAGTCAAAAGGACACGAAGAAGAAGAAGGAAAGCTAAAAAAGCTAATCAGGATGAGAAGTGAAATTATTCTGCGGCCATTCAAGAAAAATAAAAATCAAGAAAATCGAAAGAGTGCTCCAGTTCCTGACGTATCCGTGTCAAAAGAATGTGAAGATGTACCAGACATAGAGGCTCGCCACCCCAGCATTAGCACCTATATAGATGACACTCCCACCGCTGCCGTTCCACCCGAAATCCCTCCGCCTGATCCTGAGTCCTATTCCTGTCCCGCTTCTGCTCAACCTCGGGAAATGCATGAGACCCAGAGCCCAAAGCAACTCCTATCTCCCGATTCCGAGGCTGATTCCGTAGTGTTAGACCTCCATAGTTTGCAGAGTACCCCCGATGTAGTGAGAAAGGTTCCCGATAGTCGTGGTAGCACCCTCGAACGTTCCCTTAGAAGTAGGCTAACCTTTTCCCTGCCCTTTGGTAGCGCTGGCGGTGGAGGAGCAGCGTCGGCCGAAGAGGAGGGGGTCAAGCCGGTAGAGCGAGCCATTGAAGCGCGTTCTCAGACAAGCGATTATATTGGATCCATGGTACGATGTCTACATCTAACCAAATGTTTCATTGCCAACAGTAAGTAGTCATCGATATAAAGTTTTGAATCTTGAAAAGTTGAGATAATGGTTATGTTAGCATAGGTTAAATGATTTGCCTTGTAAATATCGTTGAGTACACTAAGGTTACTCTACAAGATCCAAAGTTTCAAGTAGAATTAGTATTTGCTCCCTACAGTTTAATACAATTAGTATATGCTCCTTACAGTTTAATACATCACAAAAAGTTTTTTTGTTATTTCATTGTCAAATATTCCTCACAACACACACACAGAAATTGTAGCCATTTACATTAAACATTTCCTTGGCAAATCCTCGTAATATTTCTTTTCATTACATGGCATCCATCTCACTCCTTATTCCTCTATTTATTATACTTGTTTTGAGTTTGTAAATGTAAATTAATGTTAATATATGTAATACCGTTTTTTAGATTCTAATTACATTATTCATATGATTATATGATAATGTGATATTTTTGTACAGTCAATTGATAAAAGTTTAGGAAGCAACGAAACTTCAGTTAATGGTATTTTGGTATATACTCATAAATAATCCTTTATTGTCTTTACTTTCATATTAGATAGTCAGTAGTACTCGAGGCCTTTACTGTATCATATAGAGAATTGATATTTAAGATCTTTACTTTCATAATAATGAGTTCATAAATAACGAGATCTTTACTTTCATATCAGAGCATTCTTGAATAACAAGGTCTGTAATTTCATGTTAGCGAGTTTATAAATAACGATATCTTTACTTTCATATTAGAGCATTCATAATTAACGAGCTCTGTACTTTCATATTAGAGAGGTAATAATTGACGAGGTCTTTAATGTTGTATCAGAGATTTGATGATTAATGAGGTCTTTACTATCATTTTAAAGAGTTAATAATTATCAAGATCTTTGCTGTCATATGTGAGAGTTAATAATTTGATGTTTTTACTGTAATTTTAAGAGTTGATAATCAATGGGATCTTTAGTTTCAAATTAGAAAGTTGATAATGTGGTCTTTCATTATATTTTAGAGATTTAATAATTATCGAGGTCTTTACTGTAGTATTAGAAAGTTAATAATGAACGAGGTCAGTCCTGTATTATTGCTGAGTTGATAATTAACGAGGTCTTCTTTGAGATTAACAAGTGATTAAGATAATGACTGATTCACTATACTTTTGGAACATTAGCTACTAAAACAGTATAGTATAGATTGGAATTTACTCACAGAATGATATTAATCAAATCATTGTCATGAAACATACATACATATGCAATGGCCGCTCTCCTAGTAAGTGGAGTGGCTAAGTCAAAGCACACACTCAGCAAAAGCTGATAATAAAACAATTTACAGCAATAGTATTTAATTATAATTAATAACAGCTTTTATTTAAATTCTAGAATTGATTTTTTGCTTGAAATCAATTCCAGTTTAATTTCAGTTGTATAATATATAATTCATAATTACACCTTTTGAGAAATGATGTATAAAAGTATAGGTTTAATTATCCCAGAGAATCTAATTTCCAAATATATTCATATATATTTTTCTAACCTTAGAGTCAACCAGTGTTCTACACATTAATTTTTTAAAATTATTTAGTTTGGTAGAATTGAAAATGGGTTTTAAAAATGTCATTCTATATATTGTAAATGTATGATATATTAGCAATGTATAATATTATTATCCCTTTACATGTGAATCAGACTACTGTTGACAATATCTTACTCGGGTTAATTACAATTATGATATGCTTGCCAACTTAATAATTTCAAAATGCATGCCAGTCCCTCAAATGGGAATGAAGAGGAAATAAATTCTGCCATTTGAAGTCATAATACCATACATAAAGTCAGTGTTTTAACCAGATGAGAGGTACTTACATGATTCAGTAGCCAGTTAGATGTCAAGGGAGGAGGTACAACATTTATTCTCTGTGGCGTCGCAGCCATATCCCTCCACTAAGGTGTACTTAATTTCTTTGACAACTCAAGGAGGAAAGAGTTAATTAGCAATACACCAAACTCGGTACTATTTTTTTCTCAGGCTGATCCATAAGTTTTGCGTATGTGTTCGTAATTTGCAGAGTAGATAATTTTGATATAGCAATTCTTAACTCATGTATAGTCACTTATTTTTATTTAAAAAGGGTTGCCACTGTCAAGAAGAGCTAATGGAAGGCTTAGACAAGATTAGTTAGCACTCATACTAATCCTCCAGTCATCAATTTCGGCATTAGAATTCGTGACCTATGCCATTTTTGTATAGCGAGACCCAACTGATGTATATATTATTTTTTTTTTATAATATACTTTACAAGGATCACCTCTTTGCCAAAAAAAGTTAATTCAAGGCTTAGACAAGATTATTTTGCCTTCATACAAACCCTGGCAGTTATCAAGACCTTTACTTGAATGTCTTTAAATTGTTTCATACATAAGCAGCAATTTAGTCATTGGCAAGTTAAGTAAATTTACCATGTCCACATCTTTCAATTTTGTAATGTGTCTTACTATAATTGCAGCTCAAGCGATGAGTGCCACATTGTGGGCTGGCACAAACAGCGGTGCCATCTTTGTATTTACCGTGGCCATTCCCCCTTCCGACAAGAGAAGCGAAATTACTCTAACTGTGCAGCTAGGCAAAGAAATTCACCTCAAGCATGGTGCGCCCGTGATCAGCATTTGCATCTTAGATGGAGCCAGCAGACCATTCCCTGAGCCAATGGCTGTTAAGAAGGAAGCGGCACCTGCTGCCAACCCCAATCAACCTCACAGAGTTTTAATTTGCTCAGAAGAACAGTTCAAGGTAAGTAACAATGACATAGGTGCGTTAATTTTCTATACCTTTCATCATTGTTATCATCATCATCATTGCCTCCAACACTGTGTGACGCAAAAGGTCTCATATATGTTCTGCCTCTCATTTCTTTCCTGCGCCTACCTTTAGATCTTGTGATTGTTTTACTTACTTGAAATGACGTGTAACTTTAAAGTCCTTGGCCATTTATTTAAACTGAAATAAGATTTTTGACAGTACCAGTGGGAACCATGTTAGCTGAGTGGTTAGAATACTCGACTTGGGAGCTGATGTACCATCGATTGAGCCCACTGTGGTTTGTTAGGAAAGGTATCCCTACGTGATTCGCCCAGCCGCACACTGTCTATGGCCATCCCCATAATGGGGATTATTAGTGACACGTAAAACATAAACATAACATTTTTTTAGTATCTTGCAACATTTGCAAGTGCTTAATGGGGAGTATTTAATTAACTGTTTTCAGTTTGATGCATTACAATGCCAGAATATTATTACAAAACTATTTTGCCTTTTTTTTTTTTCATCATCGTCAACTCTTCCAGTGCCATGTGATGCCATGAGCCTTTTTTTGTAATAGAGAATATAATTTTTTAATCTCTGTCCCCTATCCTTCTAAAGCCTTCTCTGCATTTCTGACCTCTTCCATCCTCTGTTTTGTGACTGGGAAAAACAAATCAGGGAAAGAGGCATTGCCAATCCTTTGATCCCTTAACCATATGTCCCCCAGGAAATATAATGTTGTTGAAATCGTTTCTCTTACTGCTAGGAATATATAATTATGAGATTGGCAGGAAGGAATTATCCATAATTGAAAAAAGTCTTAAGATGCATTAAAATAATGGTCCTTTTAATTTTTCAAACTTTAAATATTTTTCGCTATATTGTTATTGGATGTGCAGTATTTTATTTACCCATTCATCTGACATGTAATTGGATTTGTAGTTGTGTCCATAATCCCTTTATATTTTCAGGTATTTACTCTACCACAGCTGAAACCATATTGTAAGTATAAATTAACCGCCCACGAGGGATCGCGTGTTAGAAAGATTGGGTACGCGGAGTTTGTCTCCTCTGTCGATGCAGCTCTATTCAGAAGCCGCGTTTTTGGTCATCACAAATCTTGGTGATTTCAACGTGTTTTCTTTACCAGAATGCCGCAGACAAGTCCAGGAATCCCATATCAAGAAAGAAGACATCAGGTAAGTGTTAATCTTTCTTCATATTCCTCAAATCTTTTGGCTTCTCCTGTTTTGAGTTACCAGATTGGATTAACATCTCAATATCCCCCTAACCCCTGCATCCTCTTCTGTCACACTAAACGTCCTCTTATTTCCCTCACCACATCCATAAAGCTCCTCGTTGGCATACCTATCCCTCTCCTGCCTGTCACCTGCATCCTCAGTATCCTTCTCCCAACTTACCCCTCATTTCTGCACAGCACATGTCCAAACTATCTCACTCTCGTCTCTCTCACCATGTCCCCAAACCGTCTTACTTGCACTGTTCTTCTATTATACTCAATTTCTATTTTATCTTACCCCTCTTTGCCATACCCACAGAAAACCACTTCATCTCAGTCTTCATATATCTCATTATTGTCCATTATCCTAGGAGGGTTGAAAATTTCTTATGTTTGTTATGATGCTTTTGGATGTATGTACTTGGGCTTCTGGAAATCTTTTCTGCTCAATGTTTTGGAGACTATTTTACTTTCCCTCCCCAAGTTTCAACATGGCCCTCTATCCAACAGAAAGAAAGAGTAAATTTTTCAGTCTTTCATTTACTTGTTACGAATATGCTCATAGTCATTACTTATATACTCAGACTTTCACCTTTTGCATGGCATACATAGTAAACAATACTAAGCCCATGCCAAAACTTACTCCACTGCCAGTCTCAGGTCTTCTATGTTGAACAAAACTGCTTCATTGGAGACTGGTGTGTTGTAGGACTTGGTTAATAATATTTTGTAAATAAACGTTCCTGGAGGAAATTATTTTTGAGAATCAAACTCATTTCCCCCTCTAACCTTCTGTCATCAAGTCTTCTTACACCTTATCCTTATATTGCTTTAATCTTTATTTAACCTGTGCGAATAGCCAAGGATCTCTTGAGATACATAAATGCTTCAGGCCCATAAACATTATGAATTATGTCCACCACAAATAATACACCTTACATGTTCATTGAATATATTTTCTAAACACTGTAAAAGAAGAGCCTCATTCCACTTGTCACTAGAAGGTCTTAACTGATGTATAACAACCTGTTAACTAAAAGTTGAGGATGTGTATCTTTTTCATGTGTTTGCTTTTTTTTTTCTTAGTGGAATCAACAGTGTAGTCTTCAGCAATAGAGGCGAAGCTATATACATGTCTTCTTCGTGCGAGCTAGAACGAATTTCTCTATCTGCCAAGCACACTACTAGAGCATTAGGCACAGTGCCAGTGTTAGTTAAACCCAAAAATACTGATGTAGAAACACCAAAAACAAAGGTAATTTATTTTGTAATTTTCTTAAATTAATTATTTGTTTATTTTTCTGCTTAGCTACACATGCGTGGCTTAGTATATGACTTTGTAGGGGATGTGACCGTGTATGTTCATTGTTTATCATACTTCATGAATTTTATTCATTTTTGATAAGAGTTTATTTTAAGCTCGAGTTCATTTAATTGCAGAGTAGAAAACCATTTCACTTTAATACAAATTTACTTTAATATAAATATACTTTAATGTGAATAATAATTCTAACTAACTTCGATGGATGTAAATATATTTGATGAAAATAATAAATTTAATTCAAGATACAGTAAATAGTAAATTCACTTTTATATAGTGTTGCCTCACTTATCGCGGTAGTTCGGTTCCGGGACCCGGCGCGAACCAGGAAATCCGCGAAGTAGGATCCGCCTATATGTACATAGATATTTTAATATATTTTTACGTTTACACTGTATAAACCCTCCCTGCACTGTTAAAAAACACCCTTTACATTATAAATAACAGCAAGCAACGTAAATTTTTATGAAAGTGATAGATAAAATTACGGTGAATGAAGTGATAATGACGTGACATACATACTCATTTACAATTGTTTTTTCGTTTACGTACTGTATAAACCCTCCCTGCACTGTTAAAAAAACACCCTTTACATTATAAATAACAGCAAGCAACGTAAATTTTTATGAAAGTGATAGATAAAATTACGGTGAATGAGGTGATAATGACGTGACATACATACTCATTTACAATTATTTTTTCGTTTACGTACTGTATAAACCCTCCCTGCACTGTTAAAAAAAACACCCTTTACATTATAAATAACAGCAAGCAACGTACATTTTTATGATAGTGATAGATAAAATTACGGTGAATGAGGTGAATAATGACGTGACATACATACTCATTTACAATTATTTTTTCGTTTACGTACTGTATAAACCCTCCCTGCACTGTTAAAAAACACCCTTTACATTATAAATAACAGCAAGCAACGTAAATTTTTATGAAAGTGATAGATAAAATTACGGTGAATGAGGTGATAATGACGTGACAAACATACTCATTTACAATTATTTTTTCGTTTACGTACTGTATAAACCCTCCCTGCACTGTTAAAAAAAGACCCTTTACATTATAAATAACAGCAAGCAACGTAAATTTTTATGAAAGTGATAGATAAAATTACGGTGAATGAGGTGATAATGACGTGACATACATACTCATTTACAATTATTTTTTCGTTTACGTACTGTATAAACCCTCCCTGCACTGTTAAAAAAAGACCCTTTACATTATAAATAACAGCAAGCAACGTAAATTTTTATGAAAGTGATAGATAAAATTACGATGAATGAGGTGATGATGACGTGACACACATACTCATTTACAATTATTTTTTCGTTTACGAACTGTATAAACCCTCCCTGCACTGTTAAAAAAACACCCTTTACATTATAAATAACAGCACGCAACGTAAATTTCAATAAAAAAATTAAAATACTGAAATTTTTTTTCTTTCAATATTTTAATATTTTTGCGTATACCCATAAAATAAAATAATAATTTATCCCAAAAAAAACGCGATAGAGTGAGAACGCGAACCAAGAAGCGCGAATAACCGAGGTAGCACTGTATATCTTTTTGTCCTATTATATAGTAGAGATAGTGTTAATATTAATAAGTAAATACTGTACTAGGAGCTAAGTGGAGCGATCGAAGTATATTAGCTCCTGGTGAATGTGTGTTTTGACTTGGCCACCCCTCTGACAAGGGGGATTGCCGCCAGTATATGTGTACTTGTGTAATTTGATTACTTAGCATTAATTTTCCAGCCTGCAGATGACCCTGCTCAAGATGGTGAAGGTCATCCTCCTGCTTCCCCTGATGGGCCTGCAACAGCCCCACCTACGGAGGAGAGAGAGGTAATGAATTATTAAATTTTTTCTTATTTTGAGGTAATAATAGGGACCATGGTAAGGCAGTGGTTAGAGCTCTTGACTCGGGAAGTGACAAACCCATATATCAAGTCCACCACTTTGCATCAGGAAGCGCATCCAGCTTTAATTCTCCAGACCCAACCTATCTTTGTCCACCACCATTCAAATGTGACAGAGTGTGACAGTAAACCGTGCATTACATATTTGGGACTGAGGTAGCTCAGAGGTTAGAGTGCTTGACTTGGGAAACTGACACCTTTGTCTGAGCCCACTGTGGTGCACTAGGTAGGGTATTCAGCTATAGTTCCTCAACTCCAGCATGTCTGTGGCCACCTCCATTTGAATGGGAGTGCAGTACGTTTGGTTGACTATGGTAGCTCATTAGCCATTGTACGACTAGGGAGGTGGTGGGCTCAAACACGTGTTTTGTCACGTCCCAAGTCAAGTGATCTTATCACTGCATTACTGCTGTCCCCTAGTTGCAAAACTTGAGTATTTTTTAAAATTTGAGTTTAAAGTTGTCATATCTGTTTTTGCAGTATAGTTACGAAATTTTCATTGCATATATTAGTGATGATTACATCCACTGAATTTTATTTTTATAATGTTCAATTTGAATGTACAGTAATAGAATGGAGTCGGGAAGTGACGAGCGTGGGTTGAATCCCATTTGCGGGGCATTAGGAAGGGTATCCAGCCTTAATTCCCCTTATAGCTCCAAGATATTTCTACCCTCATTCAAATGGGGACTGATTGTGACACATTAAACAATGCATTATATATTTGCATATCCATATTGTGCACGATTTAGAAAGTTATTAGCATGTATTCGATCACACCTCAGGGCAATAGGAATGTCATCCAGCCTTAATCCACCTTATAGCTCCAACCTGTGTCCATCCCGATTTGATTGGGGACTAATTGTGACGCTTAAAACGGTGCACTGTATATTCACATATCTAATTTGTTCATGTATTCACCTTGACGAAGGTGTTGATGTATCATTAGTAATCCTAATTTCATCAGGGCATAATGGTAACATCTGGGGCTGGTAATATATAGATTGCAGGTTCGATCCTGGCCCAGGATTAACTTAGCTCTCACCGTCTCATATTGGTACTGATTAAAATGGGCAATTAATTAGGAGGTCGGCGATTTCCTATAGACCTACTTGATTATTCAACCATCTTAGAGATCACTGTGCCCTCTTGATTGGAGAGGAGGCTTGGGCCTAGCAATATGGCAGGGATATATTCGGGCTCTGGTGCTATCAGTGTCCTTTGGCTCCCCCTTTAATTAGAGACCTTTAATCTTCATGAGATATATAGTGGAGTTTATTAAAGCATTATACTTATCAGTGACCAGTAGTTTTAGATTATAGTTTAAGACAAAATCCGTATTGCTGTGCAGGCAGAAAACGAAACCAATAAAGATAAAGAGGAGAAGGAAACAAGCGAAGCCGTTGGTGGCACCAGCCTCAAGAAACTAGAAGACGTACCATCCGTTAAAGAAAATGGTGACTCGAGCGTACTGAGTGGCGATATCACAATCGATTCCATTCGTGATCACATGTGAGTGAGCACATTTTTTGTGTAATAGCTTTATTACTTTAGCTTGTTTTATTTATTTGTTCTGTGTTTCCTTATGCTTTTCTTTGCTTTCTTTGTGCATTCTTTTAGTGGTTTTGATAATGTAAGCTTGATTTTCTGAATTGTTTTGGTACATGGGTTGTGATACACCAGTACATTGTTTAACCTGCCTGGTCTGTGTTCACTACCATGCAAATTGGGATTAATAGCGACCCATTAAATGATAAACAAACAAACAGTATAGCCAAAATACCTCTATAATCATCTGGACTTTTAGACCCCTTCAGTTGCAGTATGAAAAACTTAATTGCCTGTAAATGAAGGAAGATGCTCTGCAGAATTGTCAGTTTAGATTTCTGAATCTGTAGTACATACATATATGTGTTTTGCCATTTTATATGTATTAATCCCCAATCGAATAGGAATGGCTACATACGTATACAAGAGTCGTAATTCTCCATATAATAGGGGTTCGCCAGGTCAGAGCACACCCCCAGTCACGAGAGCACTCACTCAAATCATCCATCGAACCTTAGCTTTATGGGGATAAAAGGTCACCACAACTCCTACACCCAATACATTGCTTATGTCACCCACAGCATAAGTGAGCCAGAGCTCGTCTACCCCAGGGCTGACAACCATAGTCATTTTTTCTCCACCTCTTCATGGTTTTGACTTCGTGGGTGCAAGAAAATCCCATTGAGACAGTATCTCTGAACCCATCACTTTCTCTCATAATCTGTCTTCCTTGTTCCACTGAAATAACACTTGCATCTAGTAATTTTTCCACCTTATTCTTCCATATCATTCTAGGTCTTCTTTTCAGCCTTACTCCAATTACTTCTGTGCTCCACGCTCTTTGCTAGTCATTCTTCATTCGGTCTCTCCATGTGCCCAAACCTCCACAACACATCCTGGTTTAAGTAATGAGACAGCTTTCTTCCAAAGTCGGTTCATTGCCTCCTCTCTGCATTTTTCACTATCTCAGCTTAACACATCCATCATACTTCTCATACACCTCATCTCCACTACATTAAGTCTGATCCTATCATTTTCTTTTACATTCTTTGTCTTTGTTCAATACAATGCTGTAGACACAATCACCCCTTTATGCTTGCCTTTTTCCTTTCCACTCCATCTATACATACATTGACCACCCATGGCAGCATCACACAGCCTTGACGTAACCCCACATTCACCCTAACTAATCACTCACTACTCTTCACACTTGTTCAAACTCTTTTCCTGATTTAAAACTCGTGATTGCTTTCATCACACTTCCATACCTTTGTAATACTCTCCTCTGTTCTTTACTGTCTAACCTGTCAGATGTTGTATCTAAGTCCAAGACTGTCCAAAAAATGCCCTACTTTCTGTCTAGATACTTTGAGCACACCTATCTCAACACAAAAATCTGATCCACGAGAACTTGCTTTCTCTCCTAATTTTCTCAAGAAACACTTGTTCATACACTTAACCAATCATATACTACATAGTAATTCCTATGAAAATTCTTACTTCATTCATACAAATCTTTTTCATATTCTGTGTAGTGAAACTACACTTTTGTGCCTCCATTGAGTGGGTACCCTCCCTTCAAATTTTCTCAAGAAACACTTGTTCAAACACCTAACCAGTCATACACTACATAGTAATTTCTATGAAAATACTTACTTCATTCATATAAATCTTCCCACTTATACTGTGTAGTGAAATTACACTTTCGTGCCTCCATTGAGTGGGTACCCTCCCTTCAGTTAAACACATTTTTACTTCTCCATCTTTTGACAGGCTCTACAAAGCACACATCTAATCTGGAGCCTTACCAGCTTTCTTTACTTTTAGTTATACTTATTTCTCCTTTTGTAATTGCCCTATCATTCTCTTCCTTTGTTACTGGCATTCTCTTATCATTTCCCACATCTATAATCATTGCCATTTAGTAAATCTTTACATGAAACAACTCATCATACTGAGCCCATCTTACTCTCACCGACCTTTTTTTTTTTTTTATTAGCAAGTGCCTCTCTACATTTTTCGCTCCCTTCTTCTTAAAAACACTCCTCTTTGTACACTTTGCTTCATTTTAAAACCTCCTTTTATTCTTTTCAAAATTCTCAGACAGATACCCACCGCACCTCTCATCCATAGATCTGTTTTCCTCTCACCTTGTACTTCACCACTTCCCACTTTGCTAATTACCTCTCCTGTGCCTCCTCTTGTCCTCTCACCTTGCACTTTACCACCTCCCACTTTGCTAATTACCTTTCCTAAGCCTCCTCATTTCCTCTTTATCAAGCAGACTTCTTATGCATAACTTTTTTTTTCTTCCACTGCCATGCCCACCTCTTCACTCCAACATTCACTATCTTTTCTTCAGCTTCCAACCGTATTTCTCATTCGCTGCTCATCTTCTGCAGACTTCAAAACCTCCTACTTAGAACACCTCTGGTCTTCTATCACCCCCTCCTCCACCTTTTTCACTATTTATACGGTACTGATTTATACTGTATATCAATATTACATACATACAGTGTCCTAAGTCCCCCTTGTATGGGGTGTAGCTGAATCAAAGCACTCACATTCACCGGAAGCTGATATATCTCGATCACTCGTCTTAGACCCATGGGGATAGTAATAAAAACGCTAAAAAAGACACACACTTAAGAGAGATTGTGTTTCCCGAATGTTTGTAGGAGAAAGAAAATAATGCTTTTGGGTTTTTGTTTAGTGACAGGACAAGTTTGTTGGTCTAGTTTTGTTATAGATATCATACAGAGTAAAATAATTTTGGTAATACAGTATTTTATTTTACCCTCTACATACGTAAGTAGCCTAAAAATGTGCTCTTGCAGAAATAGTTAACATTTTGTTAGCATAGGATATTTTATTTTTAGTTACTCAATTTTCATATTTTACTTTTAAATTTTTCATGTATTTATTATATTAATTAGTTTTTTCATAATGCATACTATTTTTTGCTCAACGCATCTCGCTTATTTACATACAATTTGAACTTTATTAATCTTATTTTGCGGGGGGGGAAATATATATATATATATATATATATATATATATATATATATATATATATATATATATATATATATATATATATATATATATATATATATATATATATATATATATATATATATATATATATATATATAAATAAACGAAGATGAAAATTATTAATTTTTAATTATATAATGCGACTTTGTAAAACTTTCATACGCCTCATTTCTGAAGGTTAGTAGTTTGATGCCGAATTTTTAAAACTAGTGAAGTAATGCCAGTATTGTACTATATTGCTGAGTCGTACTATTTTATATAATATTATAATTTTCCTCACCAAATTGCTCTCCCTGCTGGAACTATTTGGCTTATTGTCATTTGATATTTCCAGCTTGGCCTGTTGAATCGCTCGTAATAATAATAATAATAATAATTAATAATAATATCCTTTTCCATTTCCTCACCAAGTTGCTTCCCCTGGAGCCATCTTTTTTATAGTCTTTGACACATGCCAGTTGGGCTTGTTGCTTGGCTTATAAAAATAATAAGAATACTGTAATTGCATTACAGTATATAATTTCTTGGATTTTAAACATGATATATTGTAATACATAATTTATGAGGCTTCATTAGCTTGTTGAATGCAAATTTGGGGTTCTTTAAGTTATTCTACTTATGGGACTGAGACTCAAACAGTACATATAAATCCAAATGGGAGAGGATTTCCAGATATGAGAGACTAGGGGAAATAATTGTTCTTTCCACTTATGCTGAGCTTATTGGCAGAAGATCCTACCCCATTTACCATATGGATGATCCAAGTAAGGTGAAAAGAGGGAATTGTGGCAACTCTTTATCCTTGAGGAGCTAAGAGGATTGATTGAGGTATACAGTATTAGGTTCTGGTGAATGTGTGTGATTTGACTAGACCTCTAACCCCCTTATATAGGAGATTGCGGTCACTGTACACGTATGTTTAATGAAAAGAACCATGGAATCGTACTGTACTGTTGGAAAGCGGGAGTGTGATAGCGCAGAGGTTAGAGCACCCGATTCTAAGTGACAAATCTGTGATAATTTCTATGGTGAAACCTGTCTTTGTCATTGAAGAATAAGATGGAAATAAATGTTTGTTTGTTTGTTATTTGAATGGACACTAATAGACAAATAAAAATGGTAACAAATTACGTTATATGTACACATTACTTCCTGTACGGTGAGATACATTCAAATTCTATAAATCACATTATTTTATTATTTTCCTCTTCATAATCACCTTGCCAAATACCAGAAGAAAATCCCAGTTTTAGACTTGCCTTTCTCCTGACAAACTTTATTCATATTTAATGCTCATTTCTGTAGAACACTAATGCGTATAGAGTGTGATCACAGCTTATGCATATACACTGTTCCTGAAAAGTAGTTTGATTAAGAATGCCAGACTTGCTGTCAACCATGTGTACTTCCTTGGAGATTTGCCATTAAAAAACTTACAGCTTAAAGAGGCATTTTGTATATTGCCACTCTGTAGAGAAACAAGACTTTTAGGATGAGAGCAGGCATATTTAAACTGAAATCGAGGTAACTAGCTAAACATAAAGGCTATAATTGTTATATTGTGCCGCAGATTGTAAACTGTGGCACTGTGACAAATTTTAGACTGTGGCTCTGTGCCAGAAATTGTAGGCTGTGGCTCTGTGCCACAAATTGTAAACTGTGGGACTGTGCCACAATTTGTAGACTGTGGTACTGCACCACAAATTGTAGACTTTAGCATAGTGGATGCAACGTAAAACTCTATTCTTACCAATGACAGACACATTAGATGATGATGTTATTTCTAAATGTGCTGCGTTATGACTTTAACTAACATGTTACAGTGGTATTTATGCTTTTAATTATACACTATATTGGTTTTGCTGTATAGCTGCAAGCTCTATCCATCAGTTAATGTATCAGTCTTAATTATACACATACATATTCAATGGCCAAAATCCCCCTTGAAGAGGAGGTGGCCGAGTAATAGCACATATTCATCAGAAGTCAATACAAACGCCTCCCAACTTACGAGTTACGTTCTGAACTTCAGTTCATATTCTGAATTCTTTGTATGTTGATGTTTTGTATATTTAGTACTGTGTATGTTTATATATATATTATATATATATATATAATATATATATATATATATATATATATATATATATATATATATATATATATATATATATATATATATATATATATATATATATATATATATATATATATATATATATATATTTTTTTTTTTTTTTTATTATTATTTTTTTTTATTTAAATTTTTTTTTTAATGTTTATAAGTTGTGTTAGAACATAATACATTTGTTTTCGTATCCTAAAGACACAGGATACAAGTTTGCACGTTTCTTGAAACATTGGAACCATCCATAACTTGCTGCATAATAATAGTACACTGCATAGGCACCGCACTTTTCACTTGTTCGTAAGTTGGGGGGTGTCTGTACAATTAGTTAACTCCTCATATAATAGGATATTGTTTTACAACTTCAATACTCAGTATAGGAAACCATTTTGAGATTTTCTTTTTTTGGTATTTTTTTTTTAAATACTACAGTATCCAGTATTTTTGTAGGATAATAAATTTTGCAGTTCCAGTCTTTGAAATTTCTTTGACTGGCATAGCCTGTCAGATTTTTATGAATGGCATAGCCTGTCAGTTTCTAGCATGTGTATATAATGTTAATCCTAAGTAGGATATAAGTCTGAAATTTTCCTTTTCCACTTTTTGTATATACAGTACAGTCATTCTGATTGTCAAAGTCTTAATCGTGAAACTCTTCCGTATTGTTGCATTGAACGTACAGTTTTATGTAATTTTTTGTGTAAGTGTAATTCTTATGTCTGTGCATGGCTAATCGTTGATGTAGGGATGACCTCAAAGTCTCTGACAAGCTGGAGAAGACCTCAGAAGTCTCAGGGGAAGGCGCTAACAGCAATCAGACTGTGTTAACGAGCAGTACTGTGACAAAACAGGAAAGCAGCAGCAGTGTAACGGTTGTTAAATCCACCACCATTACATCTGTGTCCACATCTTCCCAAGGTAAGGATTGTTTAAATATCACCAGGACTTTGACAATTAGTAATTAGTAGTTATGGTGTAGTAGTATTACAGTTAATAATCACTGGATCTTGACTTTTATTATTATATTCAGGTAAGTTTTTTCAACTATTATGATGAGTGAAATCTTGGCAAAAACTAATTTTATAGGTTTCACTAGACCATAGCTGATCCTTTCAGGCTTTCTTTAATGTTTTATACCATATTAAGTATTTTAATTCTTGTTTAGAGTTAATAAAAGACCCATGCTGGGTCATAAAGTTACATATACAAAATACAAAGTAGATGAAGAGGAAATATTCAAAACAATATGCATAGGTTAATTGTTACAATTATATTGTGATAAATCACCATATATTTTGATTGACAGTATTGCTTTTGGGCAGCTCTACACTTTTAACTGTGTATACATTTACTTTGTTGAAAGAGAATTATTTGGAGTTAGACTTTTATAAGAGATTTTTCTATAATTGACCTAGAGAATCCTTGGCTGTTTTATTCCCTTTGAAGATTGATTAGCAATGTATTACCATATTCTATTGTATGTTTGAAATTTCCTGACTCATGTCTAGCTCATTGTTCATTTATTCTATTGTATGCTTAGATTTTCCTAAATCTTGTAAAGTTCATTTATTCTATTGTTCTCATGGATTTTCCTGAATCATCTATAGTTCATAATTCATTTATTTTATTTTATGCTTGGACTTTCCTAAATCATTTATCGTTCATTTATTGTATTGCATGATTGGATTTTCCTAAATCTTGTATAGGATCATAATTCATATATT
>JAXCGZ010013549.1:0-47500 GCA_037179515.1 Halocaridina rubra
GAGAGAGAGAGAGAGAGTTGACTATTAGAAATGGTCCAATTACATACACCTAGTTCTTGGAATAACGCGAAGATAGGTTCTCAGAAGTGACGGGTAATGTGAAAATTTTCCATAAGAAACAATGATAATGGGCATAGATATGTTTCACAACCGTACACAGACACACTATGCCAAAGATATAAGATAAGTAAAATATATTTTATAAGTACATAACAAAGCAGAAAGACCTGTAGTTATTTATATTAACATGCAATTAGTGTAGTGTATAAAAGATATACAGATTTACTGTACAGTAAACAAATTAATGCACTCTATTATGCGGTGGGCAACAGGCATACCCTGGGACGTGCATGGTGGCGGTGAGCACGTAACTTAACCGGTAGAAGAGGAGGAGGATGCAGGAGAACGAACCTCTATTTGGAAATGTTTTTGCTCTCGCACGCTTTTTCCCTGAGGATATTATATGGCAAGTTTGTTTGCTGTTTGTTCTTAATGCCTTTTTTCCATTCTCTCCATAATATCTGATCGCATTAAGCGGTAGAAGAGGAGGAGGATGCGGGAGAACGAACCTCTGTCTGTAAGCGCTTTTGCGCCTCCGTATCAGCTGATGTAGTCTCGCATGCAATTTCCCTGACGATATTATATGGCAAGTTTGTTTGCTGTTTGTTCTTAATGCTTTTTTTCCATTCTCTCCATAATATCCGATTGCATTAAGCGGTAGAAGAGGAGGAGGATGTGGGAGAACAAACCTCTTATCTGCAAACGTTTTGCCGCCTCCGTATCAGCTGATGCAGTCTCGCACGCTATTTCCCTGACGATATTATATGGCAAGTTTGTGTGCTGTTTGTTCTTAATGCTTTTTTTCCATTCTCTCCATAATATTTGATTGCATTAAGCAGTAGTAGAGGAGGAGGATGCGGGAGAACGAACCTCTATCTGCAAACGTTTTGCCACCTCCGTATCAGCTGAGGCGCTCTTGCGCGCTTTTCCCTGACAATATACAAACCTTAACACAAACACAGTTAGAACAAGCGATATATTCACGCAGTATGCTGAGTAAAGAGACACTGAAGCACATGGTGGCATGGCGGAAAAGTGCCTCCGAGGCGGTCGATTATTTACTAAAATGATTTTTTTTTTGGGGGGGGGGCATTATTCGCGTATTTCGCATTTTTTTACTATTATTTTTTGGAGGTGTTATTCCAATTTCGCGGATTTTAAACACACGTAAAAAGCGAACCGAGTTTATATAAATAAAAACAATTTTTCGCTCTCTCTCATGAATTAAGTCAGCTTAATCCATTATTAATAGTATTACTATTATTATCATCCAATAAATATTTAATAGACTATGTTTGCTGTAAGTTGTCATTCATGTTGAAACGATGGTTGGCTGGTAATCACCTGAGTCCTCCCTCCCTCTCTCTCTCTTATAAGCACTGTTATTATTATTATTATTATCATCATTGTTATTGTTGCTATAGCAATAATACTGTAGTGAATAGTGATAGCATAAAAAATGCAACACAGCATTGTGCTGTACACTGTATTAAATACACAAACACACACGCATGTATCTTATGTACGTATTTGTGTATTACTATTATTATTAGTAGCCAACAAATACTTAATACATCATGTTTGCTGAGCTTAAGCCAATGTTGAAACGATGGTTGACGGGAAAGAAGTCACTTGAGTTTCTCTCTGTCTTTTATATGTATCATTACTATTATTATTATCAAATGTTGTAATGAATATTAGGAGCATAAATACTGCACAGCATTGTGATGTACACTATATTAGACACATATACACTCACACATATATCATATGTATGTATATGTGTATTATTATTATTATCATTAGCCAATAAATACTTAATAGACTATGATTGCTGAACTTAGGCCAATGCTGAAACGATGGTTGGTTGGTAAGAAATTGCCTGAATTTTCTCGCTCTCTCTCTCTTTTATGTATTATTAATATAATAATTCTTATTATTATTATTTATTATTATCATCATCATCACCGTTGTTGTTGTGAAACATTGAACTAAAGCTAATACAAAGAACTTTCATTCACACTTTCCCTTTCTATGTCATACATAGTATTATTATTATTATTTTTTTAGCGTTATTGTTGTTATGAAATAGTAGCAAAAATAACATTTCATCTCTCTCTCTCTCTCTCTCGTATACACACACAAATAACTTTTCATCTCTTTCTCTAAACACGAGGATAACAACAAACGGTTGAATGACAATCTGAATGAATTAAATGCTAGTTAATTGCTCTCTTCTGAGAGAGACGAGATTGCAGCTGGAATGTCCAAATAAAGGAAAACATCAAACAGTTTATAAAAGTTTCAAGAGCTGAATACAGAACATGATGCCACAAAAACTTCTTTTGCAGATGCAGTAAAGGAGAATGTGGCAGCAAACGAGGCAGTGAGGGTGGTGGCACTGGAAAATGTACAAACGGCTGACGATAAAGACTCAGTAATAGAAAAAATGAGAGATGTTGTGATGGAAAGGGCTAATTCACTGATAAAACAGACACTTAATAAAGAGAATACAGTGGAAATCTCAGGCATAAGTGAATCCCAGGAGTCAACATGGTAGGCTCTGTTGGCCCAACTCCCTGCCTATGGCTTTACCCCTTCTTTCTGTTCTCTGATTTCCAGTCTTCTTACTGACCGTTCTATATCTGTAGTAGTTGATGGCGCGACATCTAGCCCTTTCTGTTACCAGTGGTGTTCCACAGGGCTCTTCATCAATGATCTTCTACAATCCCCATCTTCCTCTCCTCTTCATGCCTTTGCTGATGATTCTACCTTTCACTTTTCCTCTGCCTTTTCTTCACAACCTTCATCTGTTACTCGTAATCAATCTCGTATCACTCTTTCTTCTACTCTTAACTCCGATTTGCAGAAAGTATCTGAGTGGGGCACTCAAAATTTAGTTACATTCAATGCCTCCAAGAAACAGTTTCTGGCTATCTCTTTATCTTCTTCTCCTCCTGATAACCCTATTGTCTTCGAAACTAATGAAATTTACCCTCTTAACTCTATCAACATATTAGGAATCCATATAGCCACTAACTTGTCTTGGAGGAATCACATAATCCAAATTTCTAAATCTTCATCCAAAAAATTGGGGGTTTTGCTTCGTTTTCGTCATTCCTTTTCCTCTTTGCAGTTTCATAAAATTTACAAAGGTCTTATCCGCCCCTGCTTAGAATACTGCTCACACATCTGGGGTGCTTCTTCCTTTACTTATCTTCTTGATAGGGTTGAATCTAAGGCAGTCGGACTCATTAATGATCCTTCTCTTACTTCTAACCTGGATTCTCTCTCTCTTCGCAGTAAGGTATCTTCCCTTTCGCTTTTCTATTGCTACTACTTCCATCGCTGCTCTGCTGAGTCGGCGAGCTGCATCACTCCTCCACTGCCGAGGCTGCGTAACTCTCGCCAAGCGGCCTCATCTCACAGGTACTGTGTGGAAATTTGTAGCTCGCGGATTGGTCGGTGCAGTGACTGCTTTTTCCCATCTACCTCCAGACTCTGGAACTCTCTTCCTCCTTCTGTCTTTCCTAATTCTTATGACCTTTCATCCTTCAAAAAGCAGATCTATCGTCATCTCAGAGCCTAGTCCTCCATATCTCTGGGTCCTCTGTACTTTGACTGATTTTGTCTGTCTGTCGTTTTCCTTTGTGCGACATTACCTCATCTCTGCCTTGCCCTTAACATTTTTCTTTTCCTTCGTCTTGGTATTTTCTCGTGCCCGGGCCTTTATGGATGAGGGCAGTTTCTGCCTGTCCCGGTGTCACACTCTTTAAAAAAAAAATAAATAAATAAATAAATAAATAAATTAAAAAAAAAAAAAAAAAGGGAGACATGAACAAAATAAAGCTAGGGTTTTAGACCTGATAAGGAAGCTTGGAGTATTATGTGTCCAGAGGATATTGTAAAGATTCACCAAATTGGGAAATATTCTAGGGAGGGAAAGACCAATAAAAGATAGAGAAATATTAATGAGGTTATTTCCAAGTGCTTCAGAATATTAAGCGTTAAAAGATCTGAGAGGACTAGTGGAGGGATAGCACTGCTCATAAGTGATAGATTTCAGGTTGAAGAAATAAACTTTGCTATAGGAAGTGAGTTCAAGGAATTTCTTGTTGCTCACATAAATACTGGGTCAGAGAGCATTTAATAACTGATGTATATAACTCAACAAGGAACCAACATAGGCTAGAAGTTTAAGAGGAAAGTCAAATAGGTACTATTGAAGTCACACACTCAACTGTTAATATTGTACAGGAGAGAAAATGTATGATTTTGATTATGGGAGATTTTAATCATAGATAACTTGGATAAATCTTTGACCCACACAGTAGGGAGGACTTATTCGGGGCATTATTCCTAGACTGAGTACAAGGCAATTTCCTACACCAACATGTACTGGAACCAACGAGGGCAAGGGGTGGGAATGAGTCATTGCTGCTTGATCTAGTATTCACAGATAATGTGTTTGATACTGAAAAAATTGAGTATGAACCACCCATTGGAAGGAGTGACCACTGTGTATTGTTGATGGAGTATATCATCAATGGTGTTCAGCCTGAAAGCAGAGGTGCTGAGAAGGACACGAGGAGGAACTATCCGAAAGGAGAGTACATAAAAATTGATGAGTTTTTTTGCAGTTATTGACTAGAGGATCTTATTTAACAACAAATCTGTACAAGAAACGTACAAATTCTTTTGTGAGGAACACGGGAAGATAGTAGACTGTTGCATACCTTCCACCAAAATAGGAGTTATTCATGCCAGAGAGAAATGGTTCAATAACGAGTGTAAGAGAGCTAAGGAGTGGAGAGAAAAATGCTGGAAAAGGTATAGGATGAGAAAAAGCATAAATCCCTGGCATATCATAAAAGAGCAAGAAATGATTACCTTAGTAAAAAATGAGAGGCAAAGAGAGACTATAAAAGGGATATCACCAGGAAGGCTGAAGAATATCCCAAACTTTTTCACAGCTTTTATCAGAGGAAAACTGAAGGTCAAAGAACAGGTTTTAAAGCTAAAGATAGCGGATGGAAGCATAACTGAGATGGATGAAAAGATCTGCAAAGAAATGAACAAGGTGTTTCAGTCAGGATTTACAGCAGAAAATACCCCACCCCCTCAGATTGCAGAGATAGGAGCTCATGGGCTGGTATTAGAGAACATCATCATTTCAGCCACAGAGTTATAAAAAGGGCTGATGGAGTTAGATGCCCATAAAACTACAGGTCCTGATGATATATCCCCATATGTAATTAAGAAATGTGCTAAATCAGTATAGGCGGCACTATGTATCATATTTGATAAGTCACTGGAATCTGGGGAGATTCCATGAAGCTGGAAACAAGTGAACGTGGTACTAATCTTCAAAAAGGGAAGGAGGGACACAGCTCTAAACTATACGCCTGTTTCCTTGGCCAGCACAGTTTGCAAAGTTATGGAGAAACTACTAAGAAATTATGGAGAAACTACTAAGAAAACAGATCTCTCATCACTTGGAATCATTCAACTTTTTGTCAGTGAGACAGCATGGCTTCAGAGAAGGTAGATCAACAGTAAGCAAACTTATTAGAAATTTATGATGAGGTACACCGGATCTTACATAAGGGCTGGGTAGATTACGTATTTCTAGACTTCCAGAAGGTATATGATACGGTCCCACAAGAGAGGCTCATTAAGAAGCTGCAAGTAATGGCAGGAATAGATGGAAAATTCTTGGAATGGATACAAACTTACTTAAAAGGAAGGAAACAGAGGGTTAGAGTAAGACAAGCAGTGTCTGATTGGAGAAGTGTTAGAAGTGGGGTTCCACAGGGTTCAGTTTTAGCTCCACTTTTGTTCCTTGTAAATGTAAATGACCTACCAGAGTCTGTAAATTTATTCATAAATAAGTTTGCAGATGATACAAAGAGTGTGAAGAAAGTAGGAGACGAGAACAATGGTAGAGAACTTCAGGAAGACCTAAATAGTCTGCATGAGTGATCAAAAAATGGTTAATGATATTCAATACTTGTAAATATAAGGTAATGAAAATGGGTAAAAGCGCGAGAAGGCTCAAGTGTGAATACTCAATTGCAGGACTAGAACTTCAAGAGATGGAGAATGAGAGATCTAGGAGTAAACATACTGGCAGATTTGTCTCCAGAATGCATATAAATGGTGTAGTAAGGCCAGCATATTCTTTCTTAGCAAATGTAAGGGTAGTCTTCAGACACATGGACAAGGAAATGTTCATAAATATTTATGTAACTTATGTGAGGCCAAAGCTTGAATATTTAACACCCCTTTGGCATCTACACTTGAAAAAGCACATAGTTAAGCTGTACAAAGTTCTAAGACATGCCACAAAACTGGTGCCAGAAATACTCAATCTCAGTTAAGAGGAGAGGCTGACAGAATTAAACTTACCATCACCCGAAGCTAGCAGAATGAGGAGGGATATAGTGACGGTTTTTAAATTTCTTCATGGTTATGACAGAGTGGAGAGGGATCGATATTTTGATATGGCTGGCACTAGCACTAGAGGTCATAGTTTAAAGCTTCATAGGGGAACATTTTTGCAGGATGTAAGAAAGTACTTTTTCAGTGTAAGAGTGGTTAATGGCTGATATTCACTAAGCGAGGAGGTAGTTAATGCTAACCCAATGCATAGTTTTAAGGACAAGTATGATAAGTATCATACAGTACAAAAATGGAACCGACCAGGAGACGGAGTTATGAGCATGGTGTCGTATAGTGTTTTTCTTACTCTATACGTATTCTATAGGCAGCGAGGTCAGTGATAGAGATGCATCGTTCAATTAACAGTAATTTATTTAGAGATAACTTGAACTTAACTTGTTCCTCAGAGCTCCCATTTCTATAGTTCCCGAACATCAATCTTCCCGCCCCCTTAGGGGGAGGTGTCTTACTAGGACGTAAGTTCTGCCCCCGGCAAGGATTTACTCCTGACTTACAGACACGCGCTCTGTATGCCGTCCAATGGTGGCGGCTCTCCGAGTGCGCACTCTGCCCTCTAGCGGCTATAGGCGTCTATATGAGATGCCTTATGACACTGGTGCTCTTTCCCATAAGCACAATTCAGTACTTACACACAAACATATAGTTCATATTTCCGGATGTTAGTAAGTAGAAGAGTGTCTATATATGCAAATAGGGTATAATTTAAAGAAGAAATAAATTAACTGCATTTACCTGAATTGTCTGCATTTTAATAATGGGAGCATCAAATGCCATTCTTTTGCTAGCATAATCAATGGCACAATCAAAAGCTGCCTGGGCAATGCCAAGAGCCTGACCTGCAATTCCAATCCTACCAGCATCTGAAAACCATGAATAAACTGCATTTGTATGTTCACATAAATTAATTATATACGTTACCACACACAAGCAAAACAAGCATTCTAAAGCAATGCAAATGTTAAAAAGAGAGGAAGCTTTGTTATTATTCCATGAGCCTTTATGAAAAAGAGATCAGTATTAATTCTGTCCTCACAAAAGAATAGCAACGCAATTACATAGTCTATCAACCTTAACTATAGTGGATAAAGATATGGAACCAACCTTGTCATAGAATATTTCAAAAATGAATAAAGGGACCCCTCTGTATTAGAGAAAAACTCTGATACTGCATACCTAAGGTCATCATTGCAATCTTGAAACCCATTCCAGGTGCTCCAATTAAATTCGCTTTTGGAATTTCACAGTCTTCAAATATTAAATTACAAGTCCCAGATGCTCTAATACCTAACTTGTCTTCTTTCTTGCCTAAAGATAATCCTGGAAATATAAAAAATATATCAGATGAAAGTTTGCTGCACTCATTATAATTTATGAAGCATACATGAACAAAGATTCAACAAAGAACTAGAACATGAACAAAGTTTCAAGCAAGAACTAGAACCCTGATAATGATATGGACTCATCTATACTAACATAACACTGATGCACTACAGTTATTTTTATTACAATTTATTAATAATAATGAACAAAACATCACTAATCAAAACTATGAAAAAAAATTTGAATACAGGTAGTAATGACTACTATATGCTATACATAATAAATATAAACTCACCTTCAATAGGTTTGGGAAGAACGAATGCAGATATACCCCTATGCTTCATGGACTTATCTGTTGTTGCAAAAACCACAGCTGCATCTGCATCAGGGCCGTTTGTAATCCAAGCCTTAGTGCCATTCAATATAAAACTGTCTCCAATTTCTTTGGCAGTGGTTGAAGCTGCTCCTGCATCACTGCCATTTCCTGAAAATTTCGTACAACAAAAGTTGCAGTAACGTCTACAGTTTATTCTTTATAATTCTGGTTATTAAGGATTAGTCTATCAATATACATAAGCCATTTTTCACCATATAAGGGGAGTGGTAGAGTCAAGGCAAAATACTCTGACTCTGAATATACAGAGTAGGGGATTCCCAATCTCCTCACTCTGCCCCATTTAGCTGACTCTTGCAACATGCAGGGAAACACAAATGAAGTTTTGTAGCACCCCCTCCCTCAGGATTAATATTTCATATTTGACAGGGTACTAGTAAAACTATCAAAGTTCACCTTAAATTATTAACTAACAAGCTTCAGCAAAATCAGAACAAACACAGTGAAATGAATTCAAAGTTCATACCTGTGCAGCCAATTTGTAGCTCTCTCTCTCTATACATATGAATCATATTTTACCCCGACCGGGACTCGAACCTAGTACTGTCCCAAAGCAATACCAACTACACCACCGAAGGTCTAAAAGACCTTCCATGGTGTAGTTGGTGGCACCTTGGCACAGATATTATGTGTCCTAGGTTCGAGTCCCAGTCAAGGTAAAATATTATTCATGTTTTCAAATACGGTAATATATATATATATATATATATATATATATATATATATATATATATATATATATATATATATATATATATATATATATATATATACCTACCTACCTACCTACCTACCTACCTACCTACCTACCTACCTACCTACCTACCTACCTACCTACCTACCTACCTACCTACCTACCTACCTACCTACCTACCTACCATACCTACCTACCTACCTACCTACCTACCTACCTACCTACCTACCTACCTACCTACCTACCTACCTACCTACCTACCTACCTACCTACCTACCTACCTACCTACCTACCTACCTACCTACCTACCTACCTACCTACCTACCTACCTACCTACCTACCTACCTACCTACCTACCTACATACCTACCTACCTACCTACCTACCTACCTACCTACCTACCTACCTACCTACCTACCTACCTACCTACCTACCTACCTACCTACCTACCTACCTACCTACCTACCTACCTACCTACCTACCTACCTACCTACCTACCTACCTACCTACATACATACATACATACATACATACATACATACATACATACATACATACATACATACATACATACATACATACATACATACATACATACATACATACATACATACATACATACATACATACATACATACATACATATATATATATATATATATATATATATATATATATATATATATACTATAAGCTACGAAAAACCTTTTGAATCTCAGGGATTGAACTTGAGTTGCAAGCTACAGATTCACATCACCATACCAAATGAGCTACTACAGCACATAAAAACAAACCTGCTTATCATAAGTCAAACAAACCAAGAAAGCATTTTTCCTGCCGTTCTTACATCAATATACTACAGTTGTATGTAGAATTCAAGTATATATATTCACAATGAAACCGTGATGTTAAAAATACTATTATCCAAGAAAACATTTTTTGTATCACCGGCGTAGTGAACTCGTGGGCGCCAGCTACAGATTCATGCCACCATGCTAACTGAGTCAATACAGTAGATAAAGCAGAGCTATTGTCATCTCAGAGCCGAGTCCTTCATATCTCTGGGTCCTCTGTACTTTGACTGTTTTTTCTGTCTGTCGTTTTCCTTTGTGAACATTACCTCATCTCTGCCTTGCCCTTAACCTTTTCTTTTCCTTCTTCTTGGTATTTTCTCGTGGCCAGGCCTATATTGCTATATTGATGAGGGCAGTTTCTGCCTGTCACCGGTGTCACTCTCATAAAAAAAAAAAAAAAAAAAAAAAATCTGCATATCATAAGCCAGCAAGATCAAGCAAGTATTTTTCCCACTGTTCTCATATCAAGCTATTAGGTCACAAAAAAGTCCTATGACCATAAGCGGAATCAAACTTGCGTTGTAAGCGACAGATTCATGACACCATACCAGCTGAGCTACTACCATAGAAAAAACCAGGTCAAGCAAGTATTTTTCCTGTCGTAATTATATCAACCTATTACTGTTATACGCGGAGTTCAAGTATGTATATAATAGTTTTGTTAACATCATAATTTGTTGGTGAATAAATATTCTTAAACTCTCACTACAAATTTAATAGGTTGATATAAGAACGCTGGGAAAGTTCTTGTTTGATCTAGCTGGGATATGACAGGCAGATTTTTATCTGTTGTAGTAGTTCAGTCGGCATAGTGATATAAATATGAAGCTTGTGACACAAGGTCGATATCCCTGAGGGCTCAAAATAGTTAGGGTCCAGAGGTCTGTTTGTAAGTTGTGTTGAGTTAAAAGAGTACGGTACATACATACATATGTAGTACTGTACAATACTTAGACTAAAGACAATTAATTACTACATAAAACAAAGTATACAGTATTACTGAATATTAATATATTCATAAGTTGATATTTTGTGTACTGTACTGTATATATGTTGGTTAAGCAAGAGAGAGGACTGCAATTATTACACACGATTCCAGGACCCTTTGTTTCAGATAACCCTGTTGAAGTGAGTGATGGATAGATTCTTCTTCCAATGAGTTAATAGCTCTTCTTCAGAAATGACTTACACAATGAAGTACCTTTTGCCCTGGAATCGAACTGAAGAAACTTTTCCAGAAAAGTGACTTCAGCAAAGATGTTTTAGTACCTAGTGTGCCACACTGCTGCTTCACCAACATATGAAATATCATGAAATTTCTTCACTACCATTTAATTCTTATCAAACCTTGGAAATGCACCAAGGTATAGCAAGTATAAAACCATATCTGCTGAAAGACACTTTTCTTGAAAAAGATGTTTGGACCTCTCTGAAAGTTTAACTTCCTGGTCTTCTTCTTTGGAAGAAGAATCTCTCTATCATCCTTTTCAACGTGGATATCAGGGACAATTGGTCCTGGAGCCTTGTATAATAATTCCAGTCCTCTTTGAGGCTTCTTAACTACTACATAAAACATAAAGCATGCATTACTAATGAATTATAATACAGTACTGTAATAATAATGTAATAATACAGTACAGTAATATGTACATAATATGTGAGTAGATAATGGGTAGGTTTTTGTTCGTATCAATGAATGTTCATAACTCAGTTGTAAGAAAATAGGGGAGCTCTTGTATATATATACATACAGACGCCCCTCAACTTACGAACATCTGGAGATATGAGCATGTAAAAAGTGCAGTGCCAATGCAGTCTACTATAACCATGCAGCAAGTTATGAATGGTTCCAACATTTCAAGAAACGTGCAAACTTGCATCATGTGTCTTTAGGATAAGAAACAAAGGTATTAAGCTCTAACACATTTTTATTACGTTATGTACATGATATAGGAAAGTTTGTGTGCATATATATATATATATATATATATATATATATATATATATATATATATATATATATATATATATATATATATATATATATATATATATATATATATATATATATATATATATATATATATATATATATATATATATATATATATATATATAAACTCCCCTACTTACAAACAACCGAGTTACGAACATACACCGATAAAAACATAAATCTATCCATTATCACCAATGTATTAATGTATGCATTACTGTACTGCACTGTATTATTACAATATCATCACTATATTATATTCATTAATGCTGTATACTTTATGTTTTATGTAGTAGTTAAGTGTCTTTAGCCTAAGTACTGTACAGTACTGCATATGCATGTACTGTACAGTACTGCATATGCATGTACTGTGCAGCACATTTTTTTTTACCTAAACACAACTTATGAACAATTCTACAAACGAATGGACCTCTGGAACCTAATTCGTTCGTAAGTTGGGGAGTGTCCGATATATACATTACTGTAAATACAAAATATCATCATACGATCAATTCAGGATATGAACTGCAGTTCTGAACGTAACTCATTTGTAGGGTGGAAGGATCTTTCTGGGTGTGTGTGTGTGTATATTTTATTTTTTCTCTCTCTCAAACTATAACAAAGATAATAAATAAAAAATACAATGTAGAACACACCTGGTTCAGAAAGACCAAAGCAGCCAAATCGTTCTCCAGTAGTAAAAGGCGTGATCCACTGTTCCTTCTGCTTGTGATTAGCAAAACCCTGTAGAGGGCCTATATACAAGGAGTTGTTCACACTCATGATAACTCCAGCAGAGGCACAACCTCTAGAACACAATAATATTGAAGCTTTTAAAAATATTCATACTAGGCCCCAGTACAGTAATTAAGAACAAGGTTAATATTGGTTAATGGAGATGAAAACTTAATAAAATAACAAAAACATAGAACAATCTAAATAAAGTAACCTATAAATAACAATATAATTGGGATCATTTTCGTGTACAAATACAAACTGTCTTTTTATGCAATGAAAAAATGAAAATGGAAGAGGAAAAATCCAGATACTACTCATATGCATGTCATTTCTAAACATACTGCCACATATTAGTCCAGTTTTCTTAACTCTGATATTTTACAACTGTAAACGATAAACTAACAAAATACAGTATGCTTTTCATGTTCTACGTGGTTTTAGTTTTTATTATCTGCAAAGGATTTGTAACATGCTAAGCAAATATATTTGTGTGAATTTTCATCCAGTATCAAGTAAAGTTCGGACAGAGGTTTAATAAATTTGTTAACTGCATGTGTTACACTACAGCAACTACTACATTTTTACTTAAAAGTTACACTGCACTGTGTAAAACTTCAAGTGCAGTACACTGGGCATGACTTCAAAGTACACTCAGTTCGCTTGTTACACGTGTTTAAAATATGCGAAATTGGAATAACGCCCCCAAAAAATAATAGTAAAAAAATGCAAAATACACGAATAACGCCCGCCCCAAAAAATAAATAATAATAAAAAAAAAATTTCATTTTAGTAAATAAGCGACCGCCTCGGAGGCTCTTCCCGGCCATGCTGCCATGTGCTTCAATGTGTCTTTACCCAGCATAGTGCGTAGATATATCTTGTTCTAACTGTGTTTATGTTAAGGTTTGTGTTTTCATTCTTTTATATTTTAAAAATTACCATATACTGTACTATCATGGCCAGTATGCTTAGGAAAAGACTGTGGAAGTGCTCCTACTCCCAAAAGAGCGAGAACGGCAATAATTCTTGAGGTAAAATTGCAAGTATTGAGCCGTTACAGTCGCCATTAAACTGGCGATGCATCTCAGTGAAAGCACGCTGTGCACTATCCGTGGAAATGCAGAAAAAATAAAGAAAAGTGCAAAAGCTGGTGTTAGTTTGACTGCAGTTAAGTCTTCATCTTCTTGATCGGATATTAAGGAGAAAATGGAAAAAATGGTAAATATGTGGATGAGCATTAAGTGCGTGGATATATTTCTTGTTCTAACTCTGTGTTTTCAGTTCTTTTACATTTTACAGAATATAGTACTGTACTATCATGGCTAGTAAACGCCCAGGAAAAGACTGTGGAAGTGCTTCTACTCCCAAAAGAACCAGCTGGCAATAAGCCTTGAAGTAAAACTTCAAGTGTTGGCCCGTTATGAGCGTGGTGAGAGTACAGTCGCCATTAAACGGGCGATGCATCTCAGTGAAAGCACGCTGCATACTATCCGTGAAAATGCGGAAAAAATAAAGAATAGTGCCAAAGCTGGTGTTAGTTTAACTGCGGCCAAGTCTTCATATGCGCGATCGGATATTATGGAGAAAATGGAAAAAATGCAATATACGTGGGGGACCATTAAGAACAAACAGCAAACAAACTTGCCATATAATATCGTCAGGGAAAAAGCGTGTGAAATTTACGAGCATATGAAATCCCAGGTGGAAAGCAAAGAAGTAAAACCCTTTACAGCTAGCTCTGGTTGGTTTTCTAATTTTCAGCGTAGGTTTGGTTATTTCAACCAAAAATTACAAGGCGAGAGCTCATCAGCTGATACGGAGGCGGCAAAACGGTTTCCTGCCGAATTAAAGGCCATCACAGAGGAAGGGGGATATACGTCAAAGCAGATTTTCAATATGGACGAAACTGCTTTATTCTGGAAATGAATGCCAGAGAGGACGTATATTTCCATAGAAGAAAAACGTGCTTCAGGATATAAGGCAGCAAAAGATTGCTTTACCCTACTAATTGGTGCTATTGCTGAGGGCAACATGAAGCTGAAGACGATAATAATACATTATTCGGAAAATCCTCATGCACTAAAGGGTTACTATAAAGAGTTACTTCCAGTGCACTGGTACTCAAATAGGAAAGGATGGATGACTGGGAGTATTTTTAAAGAATATTTCTTGACACGTCTCCCAAGCGAGTTAGAAGTGTATTGCAAGAGTCAGGATTTACCATTCAATATTTTTCTCATTTTAGACAATGCTCCATCCCATCCTCCGTCAATCGCCGATCTTCATCCTAATATAAAAGTTGTGTTTCTGCTGCCAAATACAACTTCCCTACTCCAACCAATGGACCAGGGAATAGCGCAGATGCTGAAATCGCACTACCTTAAGCATTCTTTTAAAGACTTCAGCAGTAAGACTGACGTTAGCATGGGCGACCTTGAGAGAGCAGCTGAGGTCGGCGATATCTCTCCGGTAGACATTAAGAAGACTACGGTTAAGGATTACTGGAAAGATTTTAATATCAAGCATTCCATTTGGTATGTGAAGGATTCTTGGGCTGAAGTTACACAGTCACGTATAAATGGAGCATGGAAGAAGCTTTGCCAGCAGATAGTGAAATTTTTCACAGGTTTTCATCTCAATGATCGGCTGTCAAAGACGAGACTTGAGTGAGTTCAGTTCGCACATCGTGTGGGATTCACCGACGTTGATGAGGAGGATGTGGATGTCCTTCTTGCTTCCCACATGGAGGAATTGACTGCCGAGGATTTGGAGGACATGGAAGGTGAACGACAACGTGAGGAAAGGGAGGAAAACGAGGTTGTTCCGGTTTTACGTCACGGACTCCCTTATCTACCAAGGGCTAGGACGGTTGCCTTCTTGCGGACTTGTTTTGGCAGCTGTAATCCTTACGCTGAGTGCATGCCCTTGCTAACCTCAGACCGTGACGGGGCACAAACCCTCGACCTGACGCCTCAGAGTCGGAGACACTACCGATTGAGCCACGGCGACTACTGAGGGAGGAAAACGAGGCAGCAGCACTTAATGTGAGCCCCATGAAATCACTCACTGTGAGTAGATTGACTCAATTTTTTCACCAAATAGAGAGTGCCTTGGAAATTTTGGATAAGGATGATCCCAATATAGAGTGTGCAGGCATGAAATCAAGATAGGTCATGCATGATATTTCCTGCTATAGTAAAATTTTAAAATTAAAGAGGAGGATTGCACAGCAGGCAACTCTTGATTCTTACTTCTCAGTCAAAAGAAGTGATTTTGATGACCCTCAGCCCAGCACATCTAAGCAGTATGAACCCCAACCACAACCAGGGGTTAGCTCTCCCCATTCCTCCTCCTCCTCCTCTTCACCTCCCTCTCCTACCGTTTAACTCGCCTTCTCAACGCCACCCCGCTCGTCCCAGTATGACTGTTGTCCATCGTACATAGAGTGAGTACACCTCTGTAATTTTTTAATGTTTTTTTATGTTATGTTTTTAATATCATACTACAATATTATATTCAGGCATTGCAAAATTTAAAAAAATGAGTTTTCTAGCATTGTTTTTAATTTTTTTTTTTTAATGGTACTTTATTATTTTTTGCAGCTAGGGCTTGGATCTTCCACTTTCTCCTCTTCTCCTATCGCTTATATCACCTGCTCGCCTCAAACACGCTCGACGTCAGTTGCTCGCCATATATAAAGTGAGTAGAATGTGTAATATTTTTTTATTTACATCATTAATGTTTATTGCATAATGAAAAAAAAATTCTTGTCTTGCTTTTATTAATTTTTTTTTGTTACTGTATCTTTATTTATTTTTGCAGCTAGGGGTTCGTTCTAACGCTTCCCTCACCTCTTCTCCTACCACTTATGTCAAATGCTCGCTGCCACCATGCTCGGCCCATACCTGTTGCTCACCGTATATAGAGTGAGTAGAATGTGTTTTTTTTATTTATTTTTTTTTATAGTAATTCAGGCATTGCATAATGAAAAAAGTTTAAGTCTAGTCTTGCATTTGTTAATTGTTTTTTACTTTTGCAGATAGAGGTTCGTTCTCCTCTTCTAATACCGCTTATGTCAAGTGCTCACCGCCACCACGCTCATCCCATACCTGTTGGTCACCATATATAGAGTGAGTAAAATGTGTTTAATATTTTTTTTGTTACAGTAATTCAGGCATTGCATAATGAAAAAAAATTTAGTTTTCTAGACTTGCAATTGTTAATTGTTTTTTTACATTTGCAGAAAGAGGTTTGTTCTCCTCTTCTAATACCGCTTATGACAAGTGCTCACCGCCACCACGCTAATCCCATACCTGTTGGTCACTGTATAAGGAGTGAGTGAGTACGCCCCAACCTGTGGCCGTTGTGAGTGAGGTTTTTTTTTTGTTACAGTAATTCAGGCGTTGCAAATGAAAAAATTTAGTTGTCTAGTCTTGCATTTGTTAATTGTTTTTGATGTTTGCAGATAGGGGTTTCTTCTCTTCTTATACCGCTTACGTCAAGTGCTCACCGCCACTACACTCGTCCCATGCCTGTTGCTCACCGTATAATTGAGTGAGTAAAATGTGTGTTATCTTTTTTTTTGTTACAATAATTCAGGCATTGCATAATGTAAATTATTTTTAGTTTTTTAGTCTTGCTTTTGTTAATTACTGTATTTTTATTTCATCTTTGATTATGTTTGCAGATGGGGTTCGTTCTAACGCTTCCCCCTCCTCTTTCGCTACCGATTACATCACGTGCTCACCGCCACCACGCTCATCCCATGCCTGTTGCGCACAGTATATAGAGTGAGAAGAATGTGTTTTACATTTAGCCATTAGATAATGAAATTTTTTTTTTAGCTTTTTAGCCTTACTTTAGTTATTTTTTATTTTTATTTTATCTTAGTTTACATTTGCAGATAGAGGTTCGTTCTCCCGCATCCTCCCCCTCTTCTACCGCTTAAATTACGTGCTCACAGCCACCATGCACGTCCCAGTGTATGCCTGTTGCCCACCGCATTATAGAGTACAATATGTTATTTGCTTAATGTAGAGTAAATCTGAATATCTTTTGTACTCTTAAAAATAGTTACAGGTCTTTCTGCTTTGTTATGTAATTGTAAAATATGTTTTACTTATCTTATATCTTTGGCATAGTGTGTCTATGTACGGTTGTGCAAAGTATCTATAAACATTATCATTGTTTCTTATGGAAAAAGACTAGTCACGTTATGCGGCACTTCTGATAACCTATCTTCGCGTTATTCCAAGAACTAGGTGTACAGTATATGGAAGGTTTGAAAAAGGTATATGCAAAATACTGTATATATGCACTCTCAAAAAAGGGTTTTGAACATGCGAGAATTCTGACTTATGTGGAAGCAACTATATTGTAAGCTGTAGCCCAACTGTACTTTGCTTTCCAATTTCTCATTTCCTTACATTTAACTTCACTCTTTCCTTAATTATTTATGAAGACCAAGATTTTATCAAGTATGCTGTAGAAATGAAAACTGAAATTAATAACAAGTATGGTGATCATAACTTTTCAAAGACACTAATAACAACAGAAACAGTGATTATAAATTTTCAAGTACAGTACATTATCCAACAATACTTTTTAGCTTTCAAGGTTCGTTATTTACCTGCTATGAAACAATTGTGTGTGAAGGATTTCAATATTAGAAACATCACTAATTGTATTAACTTTGGGTTAGAAACGATAATATATATATATATATATATATATATATATATATATATATATATATATATTATATATATATATATATATATATATATATATATATATATATATATATATATATATATATATATATATATATGAGAGAGAGAGAGAGAGAGAGAGAGAGAGAGAGAGAGAGAGAGAGAGAGAGAGAGAGAGAGAGAGAGAGAGAGAGAGAGAGAGAGAGAGAGAGAGAGAGAGAGAGAGAGAGAGAGAGAGAGAGAGAGAGAGAGAGAGAGAGAGAGAGAGAGAGAGAGAGAGAGAGAGAGAGAGAGAGAGAGAGAGAGAGAGAGAGAGAGAGAGAGAGAGAGAGAGAGAGAGAGCATTGCAAAAGTTTTATCATCGTTTACATATAAAGACTCTCCCCAACTTTCGAACGACCAGAAGTCAGTTCATAGGTAGAATTGTTCGTAAGTTGTGTTGGAGTAAAAAAAAAAAAAAAATATTGTACAACACATACATATGCAGTGCTGTACAGTACATAGGCTAAAGACACTTAACTAACAATAAATATAAAGTATACAGTATTAATGAATTTTAATACAGTAATAATAATGATATAATACAGACAAATATAGTAATAAATACATTAAAACATGGGTAGGTAATAGGTAGGTTTTTGTTCGTATCTGTAAATGTTTGTAACTCGGTTGTTCGTAAGAAGGGGAGATTCTGTACTGTATTAATAATTTAACATTTACGGAATTACCACATAACCAGCACAAAAGAGAAAAATGTTTTCATTGTATTGCATAAAGTTTTTTGACAGGTCATATTCATTATGCACATTTACATTTAAAAACAAATATTTATTAAAGTTCATATGTCCTCTCTCTATCAAGTACAATAGATTTTTGGTATAGGGCATAGTAGTGTATTATGGCTATTTACGCAGTAATAAGTTTGCAGTATGCTGCTTAGAAGTATAGGAGACAGGTTTGATAACATGTTAGGTTTATGCAATGTTCAAATTTCCTACCACACTCTTGATCAGAATGAATCTGGAAGTTAATCTGCACATGGTTGTGTATGTAACACTTTCTTATCAACAATATGACATACTTCACTGAAGCTAGCAGAGAGGCCACAAATGAGCCATAGGAATTAAGATAGCATGGCTTCAGGGGACCTCTGTCCTCACTTCTTTCATCAGCTGTTCTACAGCAAATTAAGAAATTCTGAGAGGCAGTGCTATTACATAGCTTTCTATTCCATAAGTTTTAGTCAACTTCTAAGATAAGCAGGGACTAAGAATCAGTCCTTTTACCCCATCACCAGGTACATCCCTAGCAGTCATCTACTATAATAAGGAGTGAATAAAATTTTTTTATTCCATCTGCACTCAACAAATGCCAGAGTTCCCTTCTAGGAGGGGCGGTTGAGTCAAAGCAAAAACCTCCACTCTTTGTGGGAAAAAAATACAAAGGAGGGGATTCCTAGTCCCTCCGCTTTGCCCTGATAGTCGGCTTTTACACCAAGCAGGAGGTATTTCTGCCTCCCAAGGGGTACGTAATTAGTAATGCATATGAAAAATCACCTTGTCCTTACCGACTAATTTCCTCCATGGCAATTGCATAGGCAAGATAGTCCATGCCAGTTCCACCATATTCCTCAGGAACAGCTAAAGCCATTAGACCGAGGTCACCCATCTGTTTCACCTAAGAATATATATATAGAAAAAAAATTAGTTTTACATTAACCTTTATCATTTAAGTAACACTTTTAATTGGTATATACTGATCAGTTTTATCAATGGATGTTGAATACTATTATCGGGTCATCATAAAGTATTTGTTAAACAATCAATTTTCATATAAGTGAAAACATTAGCTAAGTAGCACATATCTCTGAAAGTTCTAGAAATGCAGCGTGGAGTCAACAGATTTAACTCGACAAAATTATTGATGCCCTGCTGAGAGCCAGTATTCTAATGGTAATCTCAATCACTGTGATAAGAACACTCACTTAACTACAACAGATGACAGAAAATAGTTGCCATAAGTACCAAAAAGCAGTACTATACATATTTTTACAAGTAATGCGTATTTCTTGGAAAAATCTCACTAAGAAAAATTAAATTGAATAATTTAATTTTTCTTAGTGAGATTTTTCCAAGAAATACGCATTACTTGTAAATATGAATTGCATTAGTATTAACTATTAAAGTTCCATGCTTCTTTACAATTAATTTTTAAGTTCATTTTTTGTGCTACACACAAAATATTGATGGATTATTGACGAATTTACCTTCCAATCAAGTCTTAGTTTACCACTATCTAAGGCCTGCTTGATGAACTTGACAAAAAATTAACCCATTGCATTCTCACCAACTCAAGAGGAAATTTTTCATCTTTATCAAATCTACCAGCAGATGGTTTCAGTTCACCTTCAGCAAAGTCCCTGCATGTCTTTCGTAACATTTCGTGAGTATCTGAAAGGGCTGCCAAGGATGCATGTCGAACTGGAGGTTGATGGAACTGTTTGCCATTCAAAAATTGAGTTCCTAAACCTGAAAAAGTTATATAAATACAGGTATATAAATAACAAATAGCGAGACTGAAAAATAACAACGGTTCTAGAGGAAGCATTCTAATATAAATGGGTACATTTTTCTTTTAAAGAAATGACCCCTAAAATAATTTTCTATATTTGCTATAAAGGATTTGTAGATTCTGAAAATCTGAAGCAAATGTTTCAGTTATGAATATGCCAAAGCCAACAACAATGATGAGGCAAAAGTACAAACAAAAACTATAAAACCTGCAACTAAAGAGTTGGTCTACTAAAAATGAGATATATTCAGTCAAGCATGGCAGATTCCATTCATTACAGTTAGATAAAGTTAGCTTAGGTTTGATCACTTTCCCTAAACCAACAGCAATGCAGGGAACTGTGAGAGTGCAAAAGAATACTGATTCTTTTTTGGTGTAAAATGTGTAGAGTAGTTCTTGATATGTCTAGGGCTCCTTTTCTGCTTCAAGTATTAGTACAGCTAAGTCTCAATTCTATTTTTTTTTTTATCACCCAAGACCCTAAGTTTCATATATTTCTAATTGGGATATTGAGGAAAGGGAGGCAAAACTCATGGAGAGAGTCTAATGTACATTAAAAATAAATTAAAAAGTATTTAACTCCTGGAGGATTTTTTTTTCAAATATAATAATACTGTGTTAAGTGTCCCTAAAAAACTGAACTACAAAATATGGCCTTTTATTTTGACATGTGAAAGAAAACTACACCTGAATGAGATTAACATTCACAAGCCTCACTGTGTACTGCAAGCGATAAGTGGTAAGTTGCTCAGAGTATTAATGCATATATTTATTTAATCAAATGCGAGTTTTTCTTCTACTTTTATTAAGTTTTAGCTCAAATTTCGTTCATTGTAAGTTGTATACATTATGCCAGTTATAAAGCAAAGTCTGAAGGTAATTACATAAGCTTCAGCTGGAAGATACCACTCTATCCAGCAACGATTCATGTACAAGTACAAGTCTTAAAACTGTGGCATCTTATAAAGATGAGTAATTCCCAGAATCCCATGTAAAGTTAAAGAACCCAGTAAATTATTAGGTTAGATGACTTTCCCTATAAAAATGAGTAACCCTATAGCACCATATACATATCATGGTATGTTGCACAAATAAACGTAATATGACTAGAAGATAAAAACACATAAAAAAGCCAAATTTCACATTCTATGTGACTAAAAAAAAAATTATGTTGTGGTTATGAAGCAAGTCAAAAGCAGTACATAAAGTCAACTTAACAGCCAGCAACGCTAACATGGCAAAATCATGAAAAAAATGTTATATTAGTTTTTAATGTTACATGTAAGCAAGCTATCAGCAAATTCTCTTTTTCATTCAGTACAATTATATCTGGTAATTTTGAACACATAAAACAACACTAGTATATAGTTTTTTCCATATCAAAAGAAAGTTTCAATAGTGAAAAATAACTTGTCTCAACCCCATATATCCAAGAGTGGAATGAAATGATAAAATATCGAAAAATATATGAAACAACGAAGATTCGTTAAATTCAATAAGCAACACATTTCTTAAATGGGGATGAACAACCAGAGTTGATTAACCTGTCTACGATGGCCTAATTAGTGTCCTAAGTATTCAAAACTTAAAAGCATTTTATAATTAACACAATGTGAAATACTATATTTACATAAATTATCTCGCTGTTTAATATTGCGTAATCCCGAGGCTCAAACTACGACAGAGAAGATAAGATTACAAGTCTTGCATAATTGTCTATGTTGGGTACAGATGGAGGACGAGTTGAAGTTAATTACTAGCGATTAAATTTAGAAAAATCTAATCACTAGTAAGTATAAAGGTATAAAACGCAATTAGACGGGTTAGGTTTCTTACATGAAGTGCTATTTTACCTGAATTTCTGCACGTAAAATGCCTAGAAAGACGAGGGAAAGCCGCCGTCAGCTGATTGAGTGTAGCCATTGCTATGAAGGAACCACAATTGTCTAGCACATATACAGCTGCCTCAGACGTAAACGTAAATAAAAGAACATTGTTTTAGCATATAAGAAACTGCTTCAGATGGAAACATAAACAAAGAAAATAGTTTATATAAACTATCAACTTTTTACATCAATTACAATTTCATCCGCCTTACAAATTTATCGTACTATATAAATTTATTACAAAAGAATCTATGATTTGTATTTATCATTAGTAATTTATGAGAACATTGTTTTAGCATGTATAAACTGCTTGAAAAGAAAACGTATATATAAACTGCTTGAAAAGAAAACGTATCCAAAGAAATTTGTTTTAATGACCCTTTTACTCTTTATATAACTACCCAGCAATCTCATAAATTTGTCATATTTTAAAGTTTTATTATAAAAAGAAGCCGTTCTTTGTATTTCATTATTATAATATAAGAAAAGAGCTTTCATTTTTTTTTTTATGAAAGATTATTAGTATTTATTTATTGAAACGAGCTAATATTATGAAACAAAGTCCCGTCTAATATAATCATATTTTAAAATAAGTAGTCATTCTGTGCAACAGATTAATTAGTACATAACACCATACAAGGCTGAAATGGGGGCCACGGTAGCTCAGTGGTAGAAAGCGTAAGTTGGAAATGACGAGCTTGAAATTCGCGATAAAATTACTTAATTCACATTATAATGGTCGCAATTCACATTCAAATGATCTATACAGCATACACTACATATCCTTACATAATTTTGAAGCATACCACGGTTCGATTCTGAAAGTAACACACCAGTGTTCGAACCTGCTTCGGGTCGTTAGGATGGTCATCCAACTTTAATTCCCCAGCTTCAGCCTGTCTGTGTCGACTCCAATTCGAATGGAGAAAACAACACCACAAAGACATACAGCGTGGAATATTTATTGTCAACACTTTTTTTTTTTTATCTATTACATGTGGTATATATTCCTTTGAGCTAGTTGAGAATCCAGAGTATAAAAGTGATGTAAAGTTAGATGTATTTTTTTTTCTTTACAAAGAGCGAAGTTCTGAAAACAAAAGCACTTACCTCTCTTATATTTTTAGCGCATAACGTGGGCCAGAATTAGATACCAACGTCTATGGAAAACACTGGCCAGAAACATCGACCCCACATAAAAGTGGGAAAAGATGTAGACGAAGAAGACTAAGAAGAAGTCTTCTGAGCTAGAAAAGTCTGCTAGGCATTGATGGACTTGCGCTTCACCATTATCTGCAGCACACTGCATCATATATGATAAAATGCTGGAATCTGGGAAGATTCCAAGGTTCTGGACACAAGCGAATGACAGATCTAAATTGTACGCTTGTTTCATTCACATATATTTGCAATGCTAAGGGGAAACTACTAAGAAATAACAATTTGCTTCACAAGAAGTCCTTCAACTCTATGTTAGAGAGACAACATGGCTTCGAAAAAGGCAGGTCTAAACTGAATAAAATACTGTATTGGAGTGTTATGACGAGGTAAGCCAAGTCTTTAAAGAAAATTAGGTATTGTTAGATTGTATATTCTTAGATTTCTAGAAATCACTTGATAAAGGCCAGATGGAAGATTCATTTAGCTGCAATTAGTAGCAAGAATAGGTAGAAATGCATTGCGAAGTAGAGTTCAAAGTACGAGATGCAGTGTCTAGCTGGAGTATTTTAATGCGAAAACGATGCCACGAGTGAGGTTGGGAGAAGCTGTAATATGAACAAAAAAGAATTCAGAAAGAATGCGTTCATCCCTAGTAGGCTATAGCAGTTAGCTATAAGGTTTGTTTCTTCTTTGAGACCTTCAGTGGTGTAGTTGGTAGTGCCTTGGCACAGCTAATTGTCTTACGGTAGAGTCCCGATTTGGGGTAAAATATAACTCATTATATATATATATATATATATATATATATATATATATATATATATATATATATATATATAATATATATATATATATATATATATATATATATATATATATATATATATATATATATATATATATATATATATATATATATATATTGTTGTTGTTGCTGTGCCTTGTTAAGATCCCTCCTTATCATTTCCTACTTGTAATGGGCATTATGAAAATCTTATAAAAACTAAAATTACTAAAATTTAACACAAAATATTGCATTAGTGAGGAACATATTTGGCAAATAAAAAGAGATCCTTGTTTCTCATATCTTTTATTTTAAGCAAAACACAACTACAGTACTTCATCTAACAATTCTTCATGTGAATCAATGTGCCTCAGTTTACAGGTATTTTATTTACATATATAATTGCAAGTAATTTCTTCAAAATTTAATTTTATCGCTGATAGTCACTAAACCGTGAAATCTGAGACACGTGAAATGAGATAATGAGAAGCTGACTGTATGATTGTTATTATAAAATAAATGAGAGTGCATGTAAAGGGCACTAAAGTATGTGAGAATGTTTAAAAACGTTTGAGAACAACTGATGAAGATACGTTTGAAAACAAATAATGAAGATATGTGATTGGGAAGTTCAAAACTGGGCTGAGGTCTTACCTAGGGCAAAGGTCTTTATGATAAAATACATCATAATAAGACAACATCATCTGGAAAACAACTTAAAAAAAATCTCATTACAAAAAAACCTTGCTCCATAATATAAATTTCCCACTGAAAGTAGTGGCAGAGGCCAAACAAAAATCTACATCACCAGAGAGATTTTTATATCCCCAGGAGCTTGCACATACAGTCATAGGAAGATACCAGATTGAAATGGGGAATTGTTGATGGCCAAAGAGCTTCTTCATCAAGGCCATATCTCTCATCTTCGATGGGAAGGCGGTATGGATGCAGAGGCCACGAAGAACGAGGAGCAGGACTTTCCAAAGGAATTTCCACCTGCCGATGAGAAGACCACAGCATTACAAAAGTCAACTGGTATCACCCAGGCACATCTCAGCACTCCTTTTCATGCTACATGGGATTCTTCACTGCACTGGATGAATGATTTTTGTCAACATACTTTTTAGTGTTGGAGGTCTTGCAGTGATCTGGTATTCCCGAGGAGGAGAATTGTTATTCGGAGGTTAGTTTACAAAAATATAATTATTTTACCAACACAAGGATATTATTTTGGGTGCCATTTATTGGAGGGTAAGCTGTTTCAGATGTGGTTTCAATCGCAGAAATCTAGTGATGAGTTCGTAGGCGGATTCGAGGCCGAAGTGAGGCGTTATGCAGGATTCATGGGGTGGGATCCAAATGCACTCCCAATCCCATGGGTGGCGGAGCCAGACTGGATGAAAAATCGGACGTGTCTTCTTCTGCTGGCGATAGAACAGGAATTTAGGGTTATCTGCTGTTGATATAACAGTAAATATACTACATATATGTAAATGGTCAAATGTTACACATATGTAATTAATGAAATATATTACATATATGTACTTAGTGAAATATGCTCTGTGAACAAGATATATATTATAAAGGAGATGATATATGAAGAATAGAAAATGAATGAGGAAACGAGAAAATAATGCAAATTCTATACCGCACGCGAAAACCAGATTTCTCACAAATTACACTCAAGAGACGAAGTAAACCATGAGAATAATCTCTAATAATGAATTATCTAGCACGCCTCAATAGCAAAACGTTCTTTAAAATACCAGAGAGAGCTTCAAGAACTGTCAGTTTTACTGGATAAATAAAAAATGCTAATGAAATGTAATGATGAAGAATAATAAACAGATTGTGAATCATACAAAGAACACCTAGATCTAATAAATATTGGCTGGTCTTCATTCGATAGGTACTAATATTGGCTTGCATCTGGAAATTAATTTCTAAATCGAGTTGCTGGCAGCTACATTATTAAATTTGATTTTTTTTGCTAATTTTCTTGGACTTCCATATACTGTGGTAGTATCAATTTGATGTATGAGCCACCTTTTTCACACTTAATACTTTATTTCGTGTAAATTACAAGTAAAATAGAGATTTTATTGACATATGTTAAAGTGGTTATTGAATCCTACCATAGGAGCATTGACTATCCAGTCATAGCAGCTTATGTAGTAAAATTTAATACAAGGGACTTCTGCTCTGATAACTGGAGCATCTCTTCAGAAATTGCAGGAGGCTACTAATCCCGAGTAGAATATTTTGATGTTCCCTCTTATACTGTATTTACAGATTCACTCCAGTTCCAGATGATTTCATCTACGGGCCCACCATGGCCCGTCCAGCCTCATGGGTGGATATCTACAAAGAAGAAGCCAACTGGAACTGCTCTCGCTTAGTCATTTAGCGCGATGTATTTTTTTTTTTATAAAGCCAATATAATTCTTGTTTCTGATTCGTTTAGTATATTCTAAAATAATATTATAATTATTATATATTTATTGTTAAGTTGTTTAAGTAGTAGAATCACACAAACAATTTATCTCGAGTGTCTGATAAAAGCAATTTGTTTCACGATTACAGTTAATATGATCTGGCTTCTTGAAGGAACAGGAGGCAGTTTGTTGTAATAAAATTTCTATGATTGCTTGCTTCACTTATATTAATAAATTTTTTATGAAAAGGGCAAAATGATCTATTTCTCAAGTATTATACGAAACGGCTATTACTCTTCTGCTAACGTTTTAAGACTGCACATGATGGCTGACTATCGAATCTCAATTTGGAACTCTCATCTATATCAGCTAATCTACAATTATAATTTGTTTCAGAAATCTCATCAACTTAAGAGTGTAAGTTTTAAGGTAGTAATAACTACCATGATAAGTGTTAAAGTATCTAGAAGCTTTATTCTCATTTATTTGACCAGGGAATGACAACAAGATAAGACAGCATTCAAGTATTGCTGTCTAACAACTAAACATGACTTGCTAGGTTACAATCTAAAAATCCAAGGACTACCTTTGAGGTTATGTCTCAGTTATATATTATAAAGTTGTTGGTTTCTATTTTACACGTGGGCTTATATTCCTTTGGGAAAATTATAATAAATATTAACTCCCAAAATGAGTTTTTCTCCTCTCCGTAGTTTACATTCAAACCATACCCGAGTAGTTTGAATCTCCATATTTGCTAATTCTTGTACAAAAAAGATACTCCAAGAGTATCTAAATACTAGAATATGATATGTATACATGAATGCAGCATTTACATTTCCGGTAATTGATCCGCTGAAGAGGTAAACTATAAAATATATTATTGAAGACATACAAATATATTTTTAAGGGGTCTTTTTGAATTGGCAATCATGCAAGGGGACTTATTCACACCTTTTAGTTTGGATATTATTAAAATTTTGTCTTTTATCTCGCATAAACACATGATGGGGAAAGGCCCAAGTAGCCACACATAACATCATAGGAAGATACGAGGTCGAAGTGTTTTCGTCCTTCGGGCCAGATGGAGCTCTCGTGGACTGGCATTACCTCGTCCTCAACTGGAAGGCGATATGGATGCTTCACTTGAAGTGGAACCACCTTCTTCTCGGGTTCTTGCTCTCGGTGTTCCATCGCAGCCGCTGGTTTCGGTTCTTCTTCCACTTCTGACCAAGGTGGGGATGCAGCTACTTGTCTCTCGACTTCTCGAGGAGGGAGAGTGGAGGGATAGTAGCCCACATCCCTATCAGGATAGATACTGCCATCCAAAGGGAACTTCTTCAGACGCTGGGGGGAGGGAAAGACAGTGGATAGGGACATGCATCAGTATTTCAGGACTAGTAGGGTGGTGGATAGGAACACTGGGCAACATTAGGAATGAAGATGACATAATTGTACTTTTTGTATAGATAAAATATCAGTTTTTTCTACTGTTGGGTTTATTATTTATATGAACTGTTCTAATACACGACACTTTAGATGAAGTGCATTTTAACAGATCTTTAAAATGACTTTGACACCCTTGAAATATATGAATAATCGCTATAAATTTATTCATATGAATACAAGAAACCAAAGAGCATTTTACGCAACAAAGACACTTCTGTGGATATGTTATAAATGCATACAGTCAAGTGTGACTTTACTTATATCTTAAGATCTTGTTCAAAATTGGCTCTAGTCAAGACACATTGAAGAAGTCTGAGATAATGCTTATATAATAAGCTATGGGGATAAAGTTTTTACAATATTTACTTCAAATTCATTATCAAAATTTTGTGTGAACGCGGGGAAAGATATAAGGCATAATATATGTATATAGAGGCAATTAGGAATGAAACTATTTTGATGTTTTTCATTGAATCACATTAAAAAGAATTATGGCGAAAAGTTGATGCATTTCAAAATGCTGTTGTAACTATATATACCAGCAGATTATATTTACAATACGTGATTTTTGGATTGAATATCATGTTAGGTCTATAGATAATTGCGTATTAAGAGCTTACGCTGCAGTAACTAGCTACTACTATTTAGAAACACAAATACGATTGTAGTAGAAATACAATTTAGAGGAAAGAATTGCTGAATCTTTCCATATATATCTATGATGAGTTGATATATTTAAGGTCTTATAACATGTTTCTGGCAATTACTTCTGAGAGTCATATTTACAATAGTCAGAATTATAAGCCCGGCTGAAGTCTATAACAAAATTACTATAGTTTATTTGTCAAAAAGGAAAACGCCTGAACAGATAACTAATGTACTAACCTGCACATATTGCTTCCATTAAAAAAAAAAATAATATAAAAAAAAAAATTGCAAATGGTTAATTGAAAAGGAGACAACAAAATAAAAAGGATATTAAGAAGATAAAAGTTAATATGGGAATCCCTTTATTGAGGAAATAAATAAAAAATAAGTTATGCCCGAAGATTTTTTTAGGCTTAGTTACATGAGATATCTGTTTATATATATATATATATATATATATATATATATATATATATATATATATATATATATATATATATATATATATATATATATTATGATTTAGAATGTTTTAACAAAAATCCCATTCATACCACACCACTCAAAAGGGTGACACGCAGGTCACAAAATCGAAGAGAAAAACAGAAAAAAAAAACAATTATAACGCAAATGAGAACATAATTGGCGGTGTAAATAGGCAAGCAATTGGATAAATGACCTAGTGCATTAAGGCGTAAACCATATGAAAATGGGAAAAACGAGAGGCAAGCATGTGTAAGTCAGGGGAAAAGAAACAATAAATATATATTCGAATTAAGACAAAAGGGAGTCCACATATTAAAAAGTCTCTTGGTGCTTGAAAACACGTGCTTTTCTTTTTTCAAATTATTACATCACTGTTTACCTTAGGAAACTAGTCAATGACTGCAGGACAACTCCTTTTTGTCTGTACATTCAAAAAACCACAGTTCTGTTAACTTCAAACAATATTATACTCAGAAAGTTTATACTCATCATGGCTTTCTACAAAACTAGTTCTTATTTAGGTGGGAGCCATTGAAATTAATGGAAACAGCGATTAAAAGATTAAATATATTACTATACAGAGATATATATAGCCACAAACCGTAGAATTTGTCTAAATGAAAGACTATTCGAAGAAAACTTCAGATGAATGAGATTTGAATATTCTATTTTGACAGGTGAAAATTTCATATCAAACAAATAATCACCAAAATGATAATGGGACCATGAAGTGATTATCTAAGTCTAAATATAAATCTAGCGATGATTATGTACAAGAGTATGTCACTAGCTTATATAATATGCAAAATGAAAATATTACTGGAGAAGAAATTATTCTAACAATGACTAAAGTATCAAACTTACAAACTGCCTTTAAAGAGAAATTTTGAGAAATTTGTTTGCAAAGACAAAATCATCAATGATAATAATTGTTGTTGATTTGCTGGTATCATTGTGAAATAGTCAGAAATTATTTAGAGATTGATATGTACATTAACTCCCATGCACACGTGTTAAACAGTAGTTACTGGATTTATTAACCTGCAAATCATGAATCAAGTCAAAAGTGTCAATCCGAAATATTAGCAGGTTATTCAAGCCAATAATGGGATTCCCTTTGAGTTAAAAGAAATGCAAGACTGAGATAAAATTAGAATTAGTGAGGAAATTATTGGTGAAATTATAGAAATGTAGAAGTAATTGAGAAGAAAGTGAAGCTGAAGAAAGAAAAAAGAAAGAATCAAAGAATGAAGGAAAGAGATACTGTAGAAAGAGAGGAAGAAAGAGTAGTAAGTGTTTTCAAAATGTGAGGGGAAAGAAAATCAGTGCCATCAGTAATTAGAAAGAGCTCGATAACGTGACTCCATGAATTTAACGTAATAGGAATCGCTAGATTTCACCTCTGCCAGGGACTGGGCTCCGGGTCTCTCGCTGGGGTGGTGGGTCTCCTTGTTCAGGTAATGTGTCATGGGCTTGTAGTAATTGCTCATGTAGCCAAAGTTGTAGGCATAGACCTTTGCCCGGGGTTTCTGGTAGGCGTAGCGAGGCATTTTCTTATGGCTGTGGTTGGGTAAAAGCGGAGAGTACAAAGTTGGGTGATCAATAGACGGCTATCTGCAAAAAGATAAAAAAAAATATTTTTATATATTTGTAAATTATTATCTTTGTCAATATTTGTACAAGGTGGTCAAGATTCATAGATTTAGAAAAGAGGTCAATCGCAATAAAGACAATCCTCGTATGTGTTCTTTCGTACTACATCCATCAGTTATTATATACTGGGTGTAGGGGAACGCGCTAGCTTAGCGGTAGAGCGCGCGAGGCAGGCAAAGATGAGTCTGACATGCATGAGTTCGTTTCCACCGTGGAGCGTTAAGAGGGGCAAGTAGCCTTAATCCACCAGCTCCAACATGGCTGTGTCCACTTCCAGGCAAACGGCATATTATATCACATTAAAGCTTAATATTTGAATAAAAAAAATTGGAAGAGAAGGATTCATTTATGTTCCAGGGTGTAAAAGTCTAGCTTACCTCACGCCAGATCAGCTTTTTTAATTATATATTAAGACAATACAATTTTTCACTGAAAAATTGCGAGATAACTGAAACAACCAGAGACGGACCAGGTAAAAATGAGTTAACCCCCCAGAGCCTCATTTAAAGTGAAATAACCCCGTAAACTTTTAGGTTAGATTAGGAGGGGTGACTTGCCCAGTAAATATGAATAACCCTAGCACCTTGGGGTTAATATTCTTTGCTACATTCCAGAAACCTCATTAAAAGTGACTTCATGTCATTAAGTATTTTGTTTCCATTAAACGAGGCTCTAATTGAAGAGAAGCAGCAGCCGGTCAGAATTCCTGTCGTAAGACCAAAGAAGAAGGAATGCCTTAGGTCATGACGTCACCAAGTGGCACTGTGCCTATATGTGACTGATCTAGAAATCTTATTAAAAGATACTGGTCGCGTCTCTCTCCTTCTCTCTCTCTACACCTCACTCACCTGTTTATTTGATCCTTCACATTGTTAGTTACATATCCACGTATGATTTATACTAAATCGTATATTTGCAATTCTCTCTTCTCTTGGACTATAATGTTCTGTTTTTTTCTTCCAATATAGCTAAGTATATTTAAATTAGATAAAAGGTTTAAGTTAATGCTCACAGTATGTGAAGTTTTTCGTACAATAGATTAGCTATTTAGCATTAAAAAAATATTTGCTTTTGAGTAAAATAATACTATATCAACGTGATATGTTAATATTCATTTTGATATTATATTTACGATCAAATTAATGTGATAATATTAAGTCTTTTTGCTCCTGACAGGGGACCGCCGTAGCTTAGTGGTAGAATGTTCGACTCGGGAAAGAGACGGATCCGTTTTCGAGACAGACACAATCTGTCTGTGTCCACTCCCATAATGTGTACTGGTAGTGACATAAAACGGAAGAAAATACTTGCAACAGAACAAGGTGTATTTCAATAGCACTTCAAATAAAGGGCTTCTATTATTACAATACCGTCTGACTTGACTTCCTCGATCAAGAGGTAAATGGTACAAGTGTCCCCTAGTTCAGTGGTTTTTAACCTGTGGACCATAGGCACAAAAAGTTCGAAAACCTCTACCCTAGGTCAAGCGCAAATGGAATTTAATGTTATTAGAAATAACAAGAGCTGACGTCTAATTTTTCCCCAATATAATAATAATAATAATAATAATAATAATAATAATAATAATAATAATAATAATAATAATAATAATAATAATATTATTATTATAATTATTATTATTATTATTAGTAGTAGTAGTAGGGCAATTGGAATAGATAATTTTTTTTATTTTCTTTAAAAATATATGGTTAACAGACTTCTAGCAGTCTGAGTTATGGCTGCTTGAAATATGATTTTTTTCTAATTCTCTCTCTCTCTCTCTCTCTCTCTCTCTCTAAATATGCCATTGATTTTACAAGTTTACTCTTCAAACAAACAAACAAACAAACAAACAAACTTTATTTCCATTTCAATACAATGGGTATTCGTCAGCCAGGGCAAGCCCCAACCCCCCACTGTGGTGTCCAATCACAGCAGTTCCTGCCAGTAAACAGCTTAAACTCTCGGTCTTGGACGGGAACCGATCTTTCGACCTCGTGAATGCGAAACCAGCGCGTTACCACTGTACTCCAAATAAGAGTGAACATTCTAATTTTTCATAATGTTCATATGTTCTTGAGGTGCTAACACTTAAAAAAACTAAAAGGTTTAATTATCGCCTTATATCAGACACATTGTTAAACATATACCAGCTACGCAAATCCTCAAACTAACGCTTGGGTGTGTGTGTGTGTGTGTATGTATGTGACTGTCTGTGTTCTTACCTAATTATATAACGGAAAAGAGCCGTAAGCTCGTAACTCCTCATCTTCTGGTCAGTTTTCCCCTCACTATTTTCCTGAAAATTATGAATGTACTCAGAAGTTTTAGTTTCTTCGCTTGCAAATTCGGATCTTTATAGAGGAGGAGCCCCAGAATCCCATCTAAAGGTTAGGTTATCTTAGGTCCGGTGACTTAGCTTGTAAATAAGAATAACCCCAGTGCACTCTGGGGTTACTCTTCTTTACAAGGTCCTAAAATTAAAATTATCAACTATTTTAACACACACACACACACACACACACACACAAAATTCCTTATATCCTGCAAAGAAGCGTTTTAGCGAAGCTTCAAACTATTCCATCTAGTTCTAGAACCACCCATATCAAAGTATCGCTCCTTATCAACTCTGTCAAAAGGCATGGAGGAATATAAAACCCGTTATCTCATGCCCCCTTCTTTCTTCTGGCTTCGAGTGGTAGTAAGTCTAACTCCCTCACCTTTCCTCATAACTGAAATTTCGTATATGTGTATGTGTGTGTGAAAGCTTGGATATAGTCCTATTTTAGGTATTCTGTTTAATTCTAATGTCTATACAAAGGAAGCTTCTCACTGAGAGCACAATATGTCTTTAACATTTTGAAAAAGAAAATAAGACGATAAATTTAGATTAAACTGCACCGAAGGTTGATATTTTTCTCATATATTTACAGAAGCATCTGAATAATTTTTAATATTTTCTTTGAAATCAAACATTTTTTTAGTTACTTTCACTTCTATCCTCAAAATAATATACTGTAGGGATGCCCTGTTACATCACTCTTAAGGGGGGGGGGTACAGACGATCATTATTACTGTCAGTAAAAATACTAACACTATTCTATTGGTGTGAACTACTACGTCCATATGATGGACACACCGACAGTAATAATGACAGTACAGGGAAATACTGTCAGTAATATTGATCGTCTGTTTAGCCCTTTAAGGGCTAAACAGACGATCAATATTACTGACAGTATTTCCCTGTACTGTCATTATTACTGTCGGTGTGTCCATCATATGGACGTAGTAGTTCACACCAATAGAATAGTGTTAGTATTTTTACTGACAGTAATAATGATCGTCTGTACCCCCCCCCCTTTAAAGGCTTGGGCTATTGAATTCCTCTCCTCATACATGATACTTGCTGGGTACAGCATACATCAATCACAATTCTGATCACATCTGACAACTTCCCAGTGGTGATATGGCAGAGATAAAATAATTCTTTTCTCCTCCAATACAATGCTTAACTTCTTACATAATCTGGACTCATCTGATTTCCTTATGCTAAATGATACTTTTTTTTCTTTTTTTTATGATTGTGACACCAGGACGGGCCAAAAAAATAAAATAAAATAAAAGAGCCCCCAACGAGCCTGGGCACGAAGAATACATTAACAACTTGTAAGGCAATCAACTGTGAAAAGACATAATTATTTAACTTCTCGATTCCAGACATATTGGATGAACAGCTTTCAGCGTTTTGTTCATTGGGACACTTTCACAGAAAGTAGAAACTTTATGCGCAGTTTTCAGTTGATATTTTGTATCTGCATACAAATGTATAAGTATTTCTTCAATTAACTTACTAGCATTAACCTAATTGTATTTACCTCATTGTGCTAAAGAAAAAAAAAGTCAAATACTCGTAACTTCCTCTGTCCAAGAAGGTTTCATTTTGGACTCACTAACACTTATTACATCTTTCCTTAAACCTTTGAATGCCTTTGATTAGTGGATCTCAAATTTCATCTATTCTTACACAAATTTGTACAATCTTACATCCAGCATTAAAATTTTCTATAACCTTTAATCCTAGAGCCACCCCCATCAAAATATCGTACCCTAACCACTCTGTCAAAATAAACAGTGGAGGAATTTCCCCTTTTTTTACTAGCATCAAAAGGTGGTAAATATACCTCCTTTAGCCTTTCCTCAAAAGTAAAATTTAGTTTTTCTGTCATAACATTTGAAGCATGTCTTTGAACTTTCGTGCCAGCCTGTTAATATGTTTTGTCAAGTGCGAGTCCAAAAGGGGTGTTGCACGTTAAAGAGTAAGTTTCATGTAAGTCCTCTTCAATACCACAAAAAAAAGTTACGACATATTGTGGGTGTCGTGACATCTTTAAGACTTTCATGTTAGTTTTTCAATAATTACCCCCCAAACCCCCTTATCAAAATAAATTTTTCTTCTCAACTGACATTGTCAAATCACAGTTTTTCTGCTACAAATCGTGTTTCCTCATTTTAGCCTTAACAGTATTATAGCGTTGGAGACTGTGATAAAAAATATGACGGAAAAAACGTTTAATATTTGTGTTAATAAAAAAAGTTGATTTTATTATTTGTTAAGACGTGTTTACCTTTTTAAATAATTGTACTATTCGTGAATTATCTATATTCAAAGACTGGGTCCCGTATTCATTTTTCATGCGAGTATTGCTTAAATGTAACGGAAAAAGAATAACTTTTTTACTTTTAAGTATTAATGCATAGCGTTCGGACTTTCTCCTAATTCTAACAAAAGAATGGGCGATATTTATTAGGAATATTTTCATACATTCACGAATACAGAAGCTGCAGTTAGGCACTCCGAATGGAAACTCAAACAGCATCCTTCGAACAGCTCTTACTAACAGGTCGTCGCTTATCACCCTTCGATGGGGATTGAAAAAAATAGGTCGATGCTATTATGTCTGATAATTATATCCATCTGCTTTGTTTTATCATTTTATGGCTCTAAAGCAGACAATTTTTTTTTTCACCGAGAAACGGTTAATCAAACTCGGGCTTATTTTTTTCGTAGCCTTGTAGTGGTTTGTTCCAACCTGACACTTTAAGGTACGTTTTGCTCGTTGCGATTATCGCTCAACGATGATCGTCCATGACTCAACGATGATCGTCAAACGATTGTCTAGAGCACTCATTCTTAGTTTTGAATGGGGCTATTTTGATATGAGCGACTGCCGAAGCAGTCGCTCGAATCATAATAGCCCCATTCAAAAACAAAGAATTAGAGCTCTAGACAATCGTTTGACGATCATCGGTGAGCTATGAACGATCATCGTTGAGCGATAATCGCAACGAGCAAAACGTACCTTTACTTGGATTTGGTATTAGCAAATCTGTAACCTTCGGGAAACTGTGTCAAGAAGGTACTAATTAGCAGACTTGATCCCCTCCCATGACAGGCTTAGGAAGCCAATGGGATGTAACACTTGGTTCAAGACATAAGCAACGAGACTACATGGACGTAGTTCTCGGCGAAATGAGCGGAGAACAGCTGTTTCGAGTTTCGTGTCTGACAGGCTAAGTTAAGCCTACCAGGCGTTTGAGTGAGCAGTGCAAAGAACACTGAATTTCAAACCCTAAATTTCACATAATTTTTGTAATTAAATAGGACTGTTAACTGTAGAAAAATACTTGCATAAATATGATTTGCAGACTAAACTTATCGTTTAACGGTAATATCATTAAGCCAATGAACTCGGTAAAGAACCTAGGTGTCTATTTTGACCGTTACATGAATTTTGAAATGCATATAGATGAAATTTATAAAAAAGTAATGGGTACTCTAATATATCTAAATAGGGTAAAAGACTCATTTGAAACATCAACTCGTATAATAATTGTCCAGTCCTTAGCTATGAGTTTAATTAATTACTGTCTCAAAGTTTGGGGATGTACAAATAAGACTCAATTACAAAGAATACAAAAGTTACAAAACTTTGCAGCACGAGTGGCTGTTGGCAATGTAAGAAAATACGAGCACATCTCTCCTGTTTTAAAAGATCTAGAATGGATAAAGATTAGAGATAAATATGTTTTTGATATATGTACCTTTGTTTTTAATATACTAAGAAACAATCTTCCTGATTGCTTGTATAATTTTTCTACAGTAAGCTCAGTTACCGGGTTAACTACCCGTCAAGGGGAAGATTTATTAGTACGAAGGTCTAAAACTGATATTGGCTCAAGAGATATAAACATTCGTGGACCTCATTTATATAATCAGCTTCCCAGAGAACTAAAAAATGCTGGTTCAGTGTATACTTTTAAATATAATCTTAAGAAGTTACTCTTAAAGGAAGATTTTACTTGTAATTTGTAATGGTACACTCATCTTTATGATTTGTTTGTTTTAGTATGTCTATATCGTACACCACAGATGTCTATCTGGAATATATATGTATCTTATTTGAATACCCAATGTACTTTGGAAATAAAGGCTTATTATTATTATTATTATTATTATTATTATTATTATTATTATGCAGTTACTCGTGTGAGATAACAATAACGGACCAGGTAACGTAAAAGTATTTTTTTTCTTTTTGTTAATGGGGAGGGTTATTACTATTTGTGGTCACTATGCAGAAAGGCTGTTATATATATATATATATATATATATATATATATATATATATATATATATATATATATATATATATATATATATATAGTATATAAATTCTCTAGGTGCTAAGCTGTAAGATAGATATGTCTATGCAACTCATGAACCTGAGCTCATAGTACAGTACATTCAACGTATGACCTGACATTTTCCATTTATGCATCCAATACACCTATGCGTCGACTATTCCTCAAGATAATTAAATAAAATTTACTTTATATATTTATATAGTTACACCAATAAACCAAATGAGCTTCAATTTAGGATTTCTGATATGGTAAACAAGTCTTTAACCTATCAAGCTATGGAAGTCAGTTACTATTATGTTCTTAGAGAAGAGGAACAGTAGAATATAGAAAGAGAGGGAGGCCTCTGATTATGAAAACTAATTTCACTCTATTCTGTACTGCAACAGTTATTTTTTCCTGAAACTTGAAAATACTTATTAACACTGTTGATTCTATTCAGTATTTTTATATATTTTTTATCTATTTAAATTTCGTTATCACTATCAACGTGTGAGAGGGAATCCAGCAGTAAAATACTTCATAAAATGACGAAAGTTCTTATAAAACATATTATTCTCACTGTTATAAGGCTTGAATTATTTTTCAGTTATTAAATATATATCGCATTCATGTGCTGACTCAGGAAGTTTACAATGTTTAAACACTTTATGTGGTTTAAATGTTAATTGGTTCAGACCATTATATATATATATATATATATATATATATATATATATATATATATATATATATATATATATTATATATATATATATATATATATATATATTATATATATATATATATATATATATATATATATATATATATATATATATATATATATATATATATATATATATATATATATATATATATATATATATATATATATATATATATATATATATATATATATATATACTGCATACACAGAAGCCCCCACACGTATACACACATATACACACACACACCCGCAAGATCACAAAATTATCATAATTATGAAATAAAAAAGCAGATGAAAATAGTCCTTCATTGTCTTCGCATTATATCTTATGTGGATAAAAAAAAAGCCACGCACACACAATAAACAATAACTGAAATTATATTAATCACAATATTTAAGTATCTTAAAGTACTTAAATTTTGTTGCTCTACCAAAGAATTACTTTTATTGAGAAAAGTGATAAGAATATTTAAATATCATCTCTGCTGGTTGAATTAATTAATTCTCTATCAGAAATAAAAATAATCTACAGTCATCATTCTACAAACATAAGGAACACAATAATGAAAGTAGGGATAAGAGAATAATGATTAAATATCTATGGATAGAAATAAGAACTACGGCTAAAAGAAAAATTCTAGTTCTTGTAAAACCAAGAAGATTCCTTTTCAAGGAAATGACCTCAATGGCTGCTAGAGCGTCTGTGGTGCTTGGCCAAAGCTGAAACTAAGAAGTAATAAAAAACAATAATAAAAATTCTTTTTATATTTTACGCTGAAGAAATGTATATGTTAATTATATTACTAAATTACTAGGAAGGTCTTAGATGAAAACAATTAGAGAAACTGCTGCAATCAATTAATGTAACATAAAGAAGTAATTATCTTGGGTGTTGGAGCCCAGACCTGTATTGGTAAGCTGCCTCGATGTAGTAAAACCAACCTCCCACTTCGTCTGTTTTATCTCTTAAAGACTTCTGCTTTCAATTAGAAAATATCAACACACAGGATATGGTTAATAGAAAGACTCAGTCCCCTTTCTATATCTCTTCCTGAAGAGCCAAGAAGCGCAAGAGCGGGAGTCCCTCTTCCTGGCACTTGTGCCGACAATGCCAAGTCTGATCCAATACTGGCACGCCCAATCCCGAGTCCTCCGTGGGTCGCAGCAGCAACGCGTTGGCTCCCGTAATATCGCCTTCATAAATCTTACATTTCTCGCGTGTTACTAACGTCTGCTTTCGAGCCAAATGTTGTCATATCCCGATGCTCAATGTTGCAATGATCTCTTTGACATTGCATCGCAGAACAATAAAAGGGTACACGGGTAGATAGGTTGAATAGGGGCCAGGTAAATAGGTTGGTAGTAAGTAAATAAGGTATTGAGTGTGGTTGGTTTAAATGTAGGTACTACGAAAGGCAGGTGAGCAAGTAGAGGCGCGTTCCGTGGAGGTGAATCACTACCTGCTTATTTCTTTCTTGTTAACTTTACGCTAAAGACTCTCTCTCTCTCTCTCTCTCTCTCTCTCTCTCTCTCTCTCTCTCCTCTCTCTCTCTCTCTCTCTAAAGAATACACAAAATAAATATATGTATGCAAACAGGAATACAACAAACCACAATGAGCCTACTGGTTTCCATCGTGTCGATGAGATGTAAAATTGTACCGTCTAATTATGCAAATAACTCTTAAAAACATTGTAATTGGAACAGATTTAACCAGAATTTCTATCATACAAGCTCATACCTAGAAAATATGTAGGAGAAAAATAGAGGTATTTGCAAGCATGAAACAACTAATATATTAACAGAGGAAAAGTAAATATAAACAATGTAAAAAATGTCAAAACATTTCTTTTTAAATAGGGGGCTGCTTTCTACGTGTTTTCGTTTGACTACAGTGTTATGTAAACTTCATGAAGCAGCTGAAATTATTCACACACAAAACTCTCAAATGTAGCCAACCAACTTCTCTATTAGGCTATGAACGTAAAGGACCTTTACCAAATCTCACAAAATGCCATCTGCACTTGGCTAGTAACTGGATACCAAAGCTTCATTTCTCTTTACACTTCGTGTGAGAGAGAGAGAGAGAGAGAGAGAGAGAGAGAGAGAGAGAGAGAGAGAGAGAGAGAGAGAGAATTATAAATACTTTACAGTTGTTTCCATCATTGACAAGATAATGGATGCCAGAAGATATTTTTACGTCCTTTTCTTAATTTAGTTTGGTACTACAAGTCTAACCTTTTTTTTTTTTTTCATTCTACTATCGCTAAACTTGTTTTTCCCCTCCTAACAGTCTGTTACTGAATAGCGTTAAGAATCATGCTATTCTATCGTTTTTTTCATTATTAGGAAACGCCTGAGGGGTAGTTTGGAGGCTTCTTTAATACCGAACGAGGCAGTCAATACCGGATATAGAAGCGTCAACTGCATTTTAATTTTCTCTTGAATTTTTCTTATAGTACCACTCGATTAAAAAAAAAAGTGACTTGGTTTAGCTTGTCTACGGTACATTTGGTATATTTAGGTATAATTTCTGTGGGCACTTACATTCAAAACACTTAGTACGGACGAAGCCATTTGAGATGCTTGTACGTTTATATCGATGACCTGTGCAAACCAGTCTGATCTAGTGTGAACTCACCTTGGGGTTGTAAGGTACCAGAGTGATCTGGAAAATGTAAAAAGTCATTTGCTCGAACTATGACTTCCTGTAAATTTTTGCTGCCAGCTGATCGTAGGTGGGAGCCATGAACCTTCGTCTTCAAAGACAGACATATATCACGTTTGCCAATCATCTTTTATGGGCAGGTAAGTTAGTGATATATTCTGGTAAATACTTATGATAAAGGGATAACTCGTTCCGTTTTAAAATGCATTAAGTCGACGCTGAACATTTCTGAAAGGACAGCTCACGGACAGCAGAACGGAAATTTCAGTCAGTGGCCATCAGACCATGTGAATGTGTAAAGAATCGTAATTTAGTTATAATACGAGTTTTGGCCAAAGAAAATACATTACATGCAAACGTTTAGCGTTCATTGTATTTTAAACCGTTCATCCTCGAGAGTTACCCAGGGTCTAATAAAAGTTCATAAGTGTCTTATATATATATATATATATATATATATATATATATATATATATATATATATATATATATATATATATATATATATATATATATATATATATATATATATATATATATATATATATATATATATATATATATATATATATATATATATATATATATATATATATATATATATATATATATATATATATATATATATATACACATACATACATACATACATGCATATATATATATATATATATATATATATATATATATATATATATATATATATATATATATATATATATATATATATATATATAATGACGGTGTTAACTTTCTAATTGTGATATAATTCACACCGACAAAATTCAGCATCTCAAACTGACTTGCGGTCGGTCACCCAATCGGTATTTTTGACAACCAATGAAACAGGTGAGCAATCGAAAACCCAGATGGAAAATGGTTACTTGCACAGACCACCAAAGAAGTGACCTCGCCCAATAGAATCTTAAAAATAAGATTAGAAGTAGAGGGAAGGAATTAGAAAATACAAGAAAAAGTTAGACAGATTCTTATTACACAAAGGTATACAGCCCTGTGGCAAATCCCACTTGACCACATCTAATCTGTTTCCATTCTTTTCCCAATCCCTTCAAAGTATAGCAGTGGTGATTAACTTCGTTTCATGAGGTGATGCCTAGGTTGGATTTTGTGGCAGTAACTTTCAGAGTCCTTGGTCATTAATGAAATCTTAAAGAAGGAGAAGAAGAAGAAGAAGAAGAAGAAGAAGAAGAAGAAGAAGGAGGAGGAGGAGGAGGAGGAGGAAACGAACTGCAATGCACGGCAACTTTATAAGTGTTTAATCCAGGGACAAAATTCCTGTATTGTACTTGTATTAGGCGCTCAGGAGTTTTAATTTTTCTAGTCAACGGAAACGCTCAGATTTATTCACGCAATGGAATGTATTTAACCATGCATTTATTCTATACCAACACGTATTACCCTCGAAATAACGAACATGTACTGAATATTGAAAAAAGGTACTTGTTTTAAACGGGGATATAAAAAGGATAACAAAAATACAATGGAAAAAGAACAGGGCGTCTATTATAATTTCGGTGAGTCCACATAGGAACAACAGATCCTTTTATGAGCGAGCGTTAATTTTATGCATCTGGTTCTACATTTATAAATACAATTTAATATCCAACCCTATCTCAACGGATTTACCTGACATCTCTCACTGCAGGTCATATGAAAATTGGTTATCATTTAACGAGGAGACTATCTTGGAACCTACTACTGTCTATTCTTAAGTCATTACATTTCTCTGTAACAATACGGCTTCCTCATGATATTAAACTTGAGAGGCAGAATAAAATAGTAAGGAAATTGTCTAATAATGCAATTGTGAAGTCAAATTTGTTCTAGTACTCCAGTTTCTAAATCTAAGAAGGTTCGGTTCAACAGAGTCTGTGGCAATAATCATGTAGTGAAATATATTTTAGCTTATAACCCGAAGAGGGGAATTTTCTTTGCCCGTCCCGGTGTCACATTCATAAGAAAAAAAAATTACAAACTTCCCAGCTAACCTCTATACCAGAGTCTACAACGTCAGAATACCAAAAATACCACGGAGAAGACGAAACACCAGCGGGTGAGAGTGATTTATATAACACCCCGGAGGTCAACATCTTCAAGAAAAGTGGGATGGAGATGAATATGGAGGAGGGGACAAAAATCAGGTGAAGAAGACGAAGAGGAAGAGAGAAATATGATCCCTTTCAAGACGTCAGCCAAGGAGTACCCAAAGCCATGTCATCTATCTACCGTCTGCTTAAATTTACATTCTGTTACCTCCTTCATTTAGGTATTTAGCTGAACTATACTTTATGATCCCCCGGATCCAACCTGTCTGTGTCCAGCCTCATTCATGGTAACTAAATGTAACCCATTTAACGGTGCAATACTTTAAGTTGTATGAGGTGACTAAAGGATAAGCGAAAAATTTCATGAAATTAATTTTATTTTCTAATTCTTTTTAGATAACAAATGCATCAGGTATTGTTATTAAAGAAATATATTACTGGAGAGAGTGCTTATGGAAATATATTACTGGAGAGAGTGCTTTTGGATATATATTACTGGAGAGAGTGCTTTTGGAAATATATTACTGGAGAGAGTGCTTTTGGATGTTGGATTTCTCATAGAACCTGATACTGATGTACGCAATAATGAATATTGCTTTAAGCAAGGAGTTAAATAAATTTTTAATAAATACATATAAGAGAAGAACTATATAAGCTAAAGCTAGGTCTATATTTACGACGTGTATTTATGATGACCAACGTCTGTGTACATTCAAAGCTGAAAATTAATTAATGTTTTTGCGTTTAGTTCATAACAATTTGCAAGTCGTGATATACAGTCCCCCTGTCAGGAAAAAAAAAATGGAGTAACTATAAACACCTCTTCCGACAATGTTTTCAGCAGTATATATTACGAGTGCGAGTATAAATAGCGTATAGAAAGCTGAGGGGGATTTGAAGAAAAAAAAAGTCTGTAAGCACACATACACATCTTTTTTTGTGTCTTGAGAGGGAGAGAGGGTAAGGGAATCCTAAGTTGCATACGTGCAGTAATTGGCGTTGAAATTAGATCTATAAATGCAGACGCACATAGGTCTTACTCTGTCAACATTAATTATCTAAGGAATGCGTTCCACTTGCTTTTCGTCAAAAACAGGTTGGCTACAAGTAATGGTATATATACGTGTGTGTGTTAGAGAGATAGAGAGAGAGAGAGAGAGAGAGAGAGAGAGAGAGAGAGAGAGAGAGAGAGAGAGAGAGAGAGAGAGAGAGAGAGAGCAGAATGACTCACAATTATATGATTAGAAGATATACGAATGGTGAAAATAATAGAAGCATTACCTGTCACACTCAGCAAGCACCTGTCACTTAATAACCATCAAGAAGATTAACTTCGTCCTTCATTTCTTATATGATTAAAAGTTTATTTCTCTCATTGCCTTTATACACTTCGTAAATTTTTTTTTTCAACACTGAACCCCCCCGTATTCCGAAAATGAGGACAATTTTATATACATAAAAACACGTATAGAGGACGAGTATTTTATGCTGTTATAGAAGTTAAGGACAGAAATATGAATCAACAGTGAATCTACATTAATGAATGGATAATTCCAGATATAGTATCTAAAAGACAGCCAGTGTGATTCCATGTAACCTGAGATTAAATTTCAAGACCTAGCCTAATTTTTCCACTGAGAGTCAAGTTTTTACTAGATAGTGAAAGATGTAAACTTATACTAATCAAGCTTCTCCATAGCCCTTGAAAAATGAATAAGTAAGATAAGAATTGTCACAATCATGCAAGCAGATGACTGATGCTGGCACAAGTTCTGACTTAACTGCTCTTCCAATCCTTTCTGGCTTAATTCCATCTATGACATAGTCTTCAAAGCTCTCTACAGTACGTACCTAATTGTGTATGCAAGATCTCTGAAAAGAAAGGTCATTCATGCTCCTTTATCTAATTACTTTCGTTTGAAGTGAAGTCTCTGATCTTATTAGTTTTCAGCCATTTCGCCAGTGCCTGATTTTTTTCTCTCTCTTTTTGGAAGACCGCTGCATATATGCGGATAAATATAATATGATTGCATAAATGCATTCTTAGGAGACGTGAAATAATAATATATATGAAATCTTTTACTTCTTCGTAAGTCTGTTATATAATTAGTCACTATTTTGCTAATTATCAGTGTTTTCCAGAATTGGCTGATTTGAGAACATTCTGACAATATGCAGCGCCCAAAATGTTTTAGTTCGTATATTTACCTAAGTATTAGAAAAAGCGATAAATTGAAATTAAATGTTTTATGTATACCTTTCGATCTTATGTTTCTAAGAGGAAAAAATGAACCAAATAAACTGTACAGCGTTATTTATATATATGTACAATACAAAACCAGGACAAAGGGTTAGAACAAAGAGGACTCGTGCTTGCCAAATCATTTGCGATATTAAAAGGAAAAGTTGAAGGGCTGTGAGACCTTGGAAGGGTGGCTGGCTATCAGGAAGATTTATTAAGAAAGTCACTTTTAGTTTAAAAGTTTCCCTTTCAGGCACAGTGCCAGATCACCTGTCACCTCTTCTTTGCATAGTATCTAAAATCCTATTTACATATATTATTTCTAAATTCTATACTGCTTATTTATATCTTAACGACGAAATTTCTCTTTGTGTATTATGAAGCTAAGTATACTACAATACATATAGATATAGCTCTAAAAAGTTAGCTATATAGCCTACATGGTATAAAGAAAAGGGGCTTCTTTTAATATTATTATTATTATTATTATTATTATTATTCTCCTGTCGTTAAATGAGCCTAGGCACGTTTAATCACAAAGGCGGTGTTTATCATGCGTGTGATCAAAGACAAATGACATACCTGTCAATCTATGTATGTGTCGGACGGCCTATTAAGTTCCACTAAGATTACTTAGGCACTGTCTCGACATAAACTATCTAAGCATCCCATCTGTGTGGGCCTTTTTTTTTCTGTCATTATCTTCCTCTTCCATTACAATCTCATGTTATGAAAACGTATTTTATTCGCAAACTTGTATCTTAATAGGATCTTCCGTCTCCTTTGGCACTCCATATGATGCCAACAATTGGCCTGCAAGTCTTTTTTGAATAGTTATATTCTCTCTGTATCTCTTGGCCTTCATCTCAACAGCTTAGATTTCCCTGTCGATATATTACAAACCCAATACTCCATAAACCTATCAAGATGTCGCCTTTCTTATTTACTACCAGACTGAGATATGACTGCAACATTGTGCGAAATACTTCCTGACACTCATTTTACTGCCATTACTTTAAGGGGTAATAAAGTTTCTTGGAGTTGTGGATGAAAGTCTGGTTACATTAAGGCTATAAACATGAAACTATCGATTATCTTGTTGTCTTAAACTGAATTCTGCAGTTATCCTCATTCATATCCTTAGCAATTATATTTACAACATAAAAATCTTCCCCAGACTTAGTAGTATTAACCTGTTTAAATTAATCCATTGCAGTTCTCACCAAGTTAACTAGGCCTATATCACCACAAGGGATATTATTTCATTACCATGAGTCTAAAAACTGACTGTACTGTATACTTTTTCAATCATGTTACTTCCCCTACTCCAATTATTAAGCTACCCAGAGGAAATAAGTAGAATCTGTAAAACTTAAGAGCAAGCATATGAACCTACGACTAATTCAAAATTATAGTCATAGGAGAAGTCTTTATTGATCATATTAAGATATATTTGTCATCAATATTCGTTTCATTGTGACCAGATCATTGATTTACTTATCAGATATTATTTGACTATTATAAGCAGGTATCGTCAAGATTTCATAAATGTATATATATGATGAATGAAAAGCACATAAGAGGTCACAAAAGCATGATGGAAAGTGACTAAGAGCGTTTATTGCAGTTTGACCTGTCTCTAGAGATCCAAAATTACAACAGAAGTATGCTAGATATGCCACCGGTCAGGTGTATGCAATATACTGTTATTACTCTGCATTGTATAGGTAGAAAAGAAACCTGTTTGACTAGAGCCCAATAAGATGACCCCTATAGGAAGATATTTTTAGCATTATCAGTAATGAAAGAAAATGGA
>JAXCGZ010013549.1:52500-80000 GCA_037179515.1 Halocaridina rubra
TTTATGGGAACCAGTGTACAATTCTGTTAAAGAGCTCAATTCGGGAGGTGAAGGACCCATGTTCGAGCCCGTGGCGGGACGATAGGAAGGGCATTCAGCCTTAATTCCCCGGCTTCAATTCGTCTGTCTACCCCAAACTGAGGACTAATTGCAACACATAAAAGGTAAAATAAATGATAAACTGGGATCTGACCATGGTGAATTTACCTCAGATTTTAAGCCGAACTCCTAACGAGGGGACAGGAGTGCACACTGGTGCTCCCAAATGGATACCTACGAGGCAACTGCTCGCCTCTTTTCCTGACAACCTCACAGTACTCGTCGCCAGTACTTGGCGACAGCTTAGAACTAAAGGAGAATTAATCACTTCTACGAGAATAAGTCGATTCTTTCGCAAGAGGAATACCTATCTGCCTGGCCGTATCATACCTCCTCACTTGGACCCACCCTCGATTGTCTCGTCCTGGTGAAATTGTCAGTGTGAATCAGAAGATTCTTTTGTAAATTATCAATTCTATTTCCTCAGCCATTGCGAAATAAAAGCTCTTCAATAGCCTTGTGTCCTGGCTCTTGTTGAGTGAGTCAGAGAGGTAAATTTACATCAATCAGGTGGGCACACGCAACACCTTCAGATGGTCAGCACTTGTTTATTCTCATGAATGTGGTGGTGGCCATGTTGGAAGAGTCTCTAATTCCTCTAAAAGAGTACAATTCCCCCGGTTCATTGTATGTTTAGATAAGTCTTGTGTACACAAACATCCACAGCCACGCCAGCTGTTGCTATAGCCAATTACTGCAGATATATATTTTTTTGTTTACAGTGTGAAACAATATAGTAGTTAGTTCTTCCCACTTTATCATACTACTACTATTACTATTACTACTACTACTACTACTACTACTACTACTACTACTACTACTACTACTAATAATAATAATAATAATAATTATTATTATTATTGGTGTAGTTGTTGTTATAATTTATGTTGTAAGTATTACGCACTTAATTCTGTCCAATCTTGATGTTTCATTTCAGTTAATGCGTTTCACTTTGAAGACTTGGATGTATGGTCCAGGCTGCAAGCAGAGAAATGAATATTGTCGAGATGGCAGTCATTAATTATTCTGAAGTTTATTTATTATATTCTTCATTAAATGATATGGCCATCCCAGCTTCCTGACGGGGATGGAGATATTTTTTCTTTAACTTTGGCACTGTATATGCCTTGAAAACAGGTGCATTGGCAGTGCCACGGAATTTGAACTTTCAAATTAATTACTTCATATTGCATGAATATATCATATCTGATCAACTGTATAGCATAAACTTGCTTTATTTTTCTGAGAACAAGAAAACTACCGGCCAGTCAAGTGACTCACCAATCTTCAAGATTTTCTTCCAGTAATTTTAAGTTCTTTTTTTTTTCATAAATCTGGTCTGTCATTGGATCATACTAATAATATAAAGAAAATCAGGGGGGTCTCTCTTTATAATCTTGGGTTTGACATCCCCTTTCCTATACCCCCCCAAAAAAAAAAATCATCCTTAAAGAGAGAGAATGCTTAACAAAATTACTATCCCTATTGCTATTTCTTTTTTTTTAGATTCTCCACTCCACGGATGGGCGGAGCGGGTCATGGAGGACCCATAGGGTGGTCGCCAGCCGGCATAGGCCCCAACCCTCCACTGTGGGGCCCAGCCACAGCAGTAACCTCCCCAGTAAACAGCTTAAACTCTCTAGTTTGTAAACTGTTTCAGCATAATACCTATTTAAATCTTTTTAATTCATTTTATGCAGATATATTGCTGGTCTCGTCTACTAAACTACTTCGCAAGAAGCTAAAATGTTGCAAATGATGTAACACTGGAGGTGTACACCAAAAGGAGTCAAGGATGTGCAGCCTCAGGTCGTCCTTGGAGGTCTGCCAAGAACTGAGATCAGAGATGTGCATCGCTGCCATGGCAGTGGTGGAGGTGTTGTTTATCTTTGTCTCTCTTGTCAACATTATATCTGTTGTTGAATCATCAAGGTAACGTAGCGGAATAAATATCAAGCTTTTTTTCAACCTTTTTTTTTTATGTTGCGTCTGGTTGATATTTAGATGTACTGTATAATGGGATATATTTCTATCGTTAATACGGGACGTTAGGAAGGGAATCCAGCCTTAATGGCCCAGCTCCAACCTGTCTGTGTCCACTCTCCTAATGGGGTCATGTGACACAAACAACGGCAAATAATAATTCGTTACTCTCATATTGATTTTATGGTCTGAAAGTAACAAAAACCTCGTATATTTTGTAGCTGAAATGGAGTTACTCTGTACTTGAAAATCACCGGACAACTCTGGAATAATGATAAAAAAAAAAAAAAAATCCAAATCTTTACCAGTTTCAGGTCTTGCAGCATAAAAAATATCACCCTTCGTTAAATTTTTTTTTTTTTTTTTTTTTTTTTTTTTTTTTTTAAGTAGAGCGAAAAACAAGGAAAGCTGTGAACTGGCGAAGGAACAACAATACTGAACAAAGCTGTTCTCAGGATTAAAATAGAATCAACTCTCTTTAAATAGAACTGAAAATAATCCAAAGGATTTTAAAACGAACGCGATTTTATTCTAATACTGACCGCCTTTCCCACTTGATGGCAACTTTAATAGCTTGATCAGGGCTATTCCTTTGAAAGAAAAGAACAATATTTTAATTACTGTAATTATATTTAAGCAATGCTGAGCACATTGTAAATAGAATCAGTAATTCTATCCACAGATTATCATTACAGATTTCAGTTTAGTAAGTATCAAAAACAATCAAATCAAATGAACCTGATGATGATCTCATTGATGCAATGATGTTATATTTATATTAGTGAATCTACAACTTTGCCTACACAATAGTCATTGGCTTACTCATGCGAGTTATCTAAAGCCATATGTGAGCCATTTGCTGTATGAAACTCCATGTCGAAACATATTATCTGAATTTATTACGTTCATCATCGAGTAATGCATCGAATGTCTTCTTAGCCCTTCACATCTGACAAGTCACAACATTCCCCATCTCCATTTCTCTTTATGTTTTCTTCGTGCCCAGGCCTGATGAGGGTAGATTTTATTTAGTTATTTTTTTGGCCTGTCCTGGTGTAAAAAAGTTGCTGCTTATTAGTCTTGTGTACGACCAAACTTTTCTCCCTGAGAATCTCCACGATTGCTCATGGCTACTAGAGATTCTATATTTGACTTTATTACAGTTTGGATAAGGACCAAAGGCTATTAATGTATATCAGACCACTCAAAAACTCTTAATCAACTTGTCTACGGTAATAATAATAATAATAATAATACTTTATTTCCAACATACATGCACGTGCAAAAAGCAATTTTATTATTATTATTATTATTTTTATTATTATTGCGAGGATAAAAATATGTAATGCATTTAAAAGAAGTAAAGCCTGCATCTTTTCATACACAAACACACATATATACACACGCATGCGTTCGCTCGCATGCAAGAATGAACAGTAACTTTTTCTAAAATGTTTTCTTGGTGACCGGGCCTAATGAGGGTAATTTTCTTGGCCCGTCCCGGTGTCACATTATATATATATATATATATATATATATATATATATATATATATATATATATATATATATATATATATATATATATATACACGAGCCATATTCCTCCTAATAAGGGGGGTGGCCGAGTCAAGGCAAAATACCTTGACTCTTTGCGGGAAGAAAATACAGAGGAGGGGATTCCCAGTCCCCTCGCTCATATATATATATATATATATATATATATATATATATATATATATATATATATATATATATATATATATATATATATATATATATATATATATATATATATATATATATATATATATATATATATATATATATAAAGAGGGTCCCTGTTTCATGTCAGGGTTTCGTTCCTGACAGTTGACTTAACCCGGAATCCAACGTAAATCGGAAAAACACCTAAATTCGAACCAGGTCCCCACCAATGTTAAAATTAAATCTAAAACAGAAAAACAGTCCAAGTTCTTAATCTAAGACATAAAAATAGTAATACTAAACTTAACAGTATTGCTTACTTTTACTTTTGTAATCTAAAATATAATAATAATAATATACTGTATATATATATATATATATATATATATATATATATATATATATATATATATATATATATATATATATATATATATATATATATATATATATATATATATATATATATATATATATATATATATATATATATATACACATAGGTAGTCTTAACAACAGGATAAAGATATACCTCAAGTAAAATTCAAGAAGACATTGACGGATGATCTCTAACCAAAGGCTGAGTGTATCAATTATATTTTGTCAAAATGGCATTTGTTTTTTACGAGTAGTGAGTTTTGTAGGTAAGCAGCCAATGGACCTGGCGTCCACCTCTCTCTCTTTGGCATCAGTAGAGATTAAGAGGAGTCTGTTTATGATCTGTCATCAGGTGACTTGATAAAGGTCGTGATGGCGTTACAGTTAGTTACAGAATCTTCTCGTGATGCGATAACTACAACTCAGTTAGTACCAGTAGCAACAAGGCAGGAACAATACTTCATTGAATAGATATATATTTAATGAATGTCTATTGATCTGGCTTCCTCATGGGTCTTCTTCCATTTTTGAGCTATTTCTAATCTATGCATTCATCTCTTAAATAGTTATATAATAAGCAATAAGCATACTTATCTGTGATTACATATCTCAAAGCACATTGTATTCGGTTTAAGAAAATAAGAATTGTATTAATCTTTTCACACGTCCACGGTAAAAACTTGAGTATCTCAGCCTTTTAGAATAATTAATAACCAGCCTACAAGAGTATATTTAGCATGCACACATTCTTGCTGAAACTTACCTGACTATCTCTGTCCACCATGCATAAAAATGCTTGCACCGAAGAAAAATACAGAACAATAATATATACAGTACTGTACATATCCATCACTGCCACATGCTCAAGGGTCGCAGTTAATATGCTATTATTATGGGTACTGCTTTTCTTTTAACAAAGTAGCAAACAGAGTTAAGTATATTGTAATGCTGTGGACTATCCGTCAAAGGGGCCAATCTTTTCTACGACATTAAGACCATACAGTAATTCCAAAGTAACTCTCCGACCTAACCCTCCTGTGTTTGTTGCTTGGGTTACAATAATAATAATAATAATAATAATAATAATAATAATAATAATAATAATAATAATAATAATAATAATAATAGTAATAATAATAATAATAACAACAAAGCTTCTTTACTGTTGGGTAGTTATTTACAATATAGATCTGTTATCTCAACTGTATATGCAATTCCTAAATTAATTCTTTATTTAAAAAGATATATGAGACAAAACACATAACAATGTCTGTGTAAGTGCCAAATAAAAAAGAAAAGAAAAAAAGCTTCTGTTTGATGCTGTTCTTTTACTATTACACCTACTATATTCATGATTTTAAAGCAGCAGTTTTAGTCAATTCTATTCTTGATATTGATTTTGACACATGCCTTGTAATTTAATACATCCAAAATTCTAATTTCTTATGTCCTTACTTAGAAGCCTAGGCCTATAAAATAATTCTTTTACTTGATTTTTAGGTACTTCATAAACCTTGAGCTATGGGGTCAAAGCAACTTATATTTAAAATGCATTTTATGCACCATTATAGACCATAATTCAATATAAAAAGGTAGGCAAGGCTTCAAATTTGGGTTAGATTAAGTTAACTGGGTTAGGTTAGGTTTCATTACATGCACTAGTTTGGTTAGGTCCAATTCTTATTCTCCAAAACGATTCTTAACCCAAATCACTGCTATCATTACTATGATAATAACTATTGTTACTGCTACTACTGTACTAATAATAATAATAGTAATCATTTTATATATCACAGCATAGCCTACATAGGCCTAGACAAGAAATAAAAGTTAACCTTCAGTACCAATTAATGCTATATGATTGCTCTCTGCATTACCATTAATCTCTCATTCGAATGGGGATGGATTCAGACAGGTTGGAGCTGGGGAATCAATGCAGGATATTCTTCCTAACCCCCCGCTGTGGGCTAGGACGCCAGTTAGACACTTCCCAAGATAAGCGCTCTGACCACTGCACTACCGCGGTCACAATAGATACTTTACAGTAAATTATTACAGTTGCATCTGTCTCAATTTCGAGGTGAAAATTTGCTCTTTTCCTAGTTTCCATCTGCTTTGAATGAATATAACCTTGAAAACCTAACCATCCTAAAAAAAAATAATTTACAATAGTTTTCCTATGGTTTTTGAATGTATAAGGTCTGAAAACTGTCTTAAATTACTATTTTTAGGTTAGGTTTGGTTAACATATATTTCCTGACGATTTTCAAGGTCATACTCATTCATAACACAGCAGAACCCATTGGAAAAATATAATTTTCACCTCCAAATTGAGACAGGTGCAATTAAAAATACCAATACTGTATACAGTAATAATAATAATAACAATAATGATAATAAAAATAATGATACTACTACTACTACTACTAATAATAATAATAACAACCCAAAGCCCTCCAGTATATCATACCATGATGCATTTTGACATACCACTGCACACAGACTCAATAAATTAACTCTTAATTTTACTCTACTTTCAGTCACTTTTACTCATGCGTTTACAAATATTGTATTATCAAAGTGCGTACTCTTAGCAGGTAATTATTATTGTACAAGTCACGAGAAGGCACTAAATTAAAAAAAAAATAATTACGAGAGGGTAGTGAAAAGAAAAAAATATCTTTAATTAAATGAGTTCCTTTATAACCGTGTAGCCACTCTGCCCTTGGAGGACACCAAGGTACTTTTTTTTTTTTTATATATTTTTTATATTTTTTTACACGTATGTGCTTTGCATGTCGAAGGAGAAGTCTTGAAGATGATGATTATTATTGTTGTATATATATATATATATATATATATATATATATATATATATATATATATATATATATATATATATATATATATATATATATATATATATATATATATATATATATATATATATATATATATATATATAATGTACTCCCAGTACATTATATAACCCTGTAAATGGGTAGATTAGTATATGGGTAAGGTTAGGTTAGGCATTAACCTAACCCAATCTAACCTAATTTAACCTAACAATTTTCTGGGTTATTAAATGTACTGGGAGTCGTCATCTTTGTCCTTTATGAAATATCATGATAGGCTAGTTATGTCTTGGCCACCCCATACAGGCGGGTAGACAGATGAAGGGGGGGGGGGGTTAATATTAGGAGCTCAGAAAATGGTGGCAGTGATTCTCATTTAAGTCCAATCGATCTGCTATTTAATGAAAATGATAACTGTTCAATAAAACACAAAAAGCCAACAAATACTTTGGTATTTAGGCTACATGATCTTGCAGCACTACTATTTCTTGGTAAAAGTTAATCTTTATATTTCATAATTTTTTTTTTAATCGTATGATTGTCATCTTTTTATTCTACTCCAAAGTTTGAGTGAAAGTAGCATAGCAATATTTTGGTCACATTCAAGCATATGCTTTGTTTTTTCCTAGAAGTAGAGAAAAAAATCCCTGCATAAGGGGGAGGGAGATTGGGTGGAAGAAAGGGATGATACGTTTGAGAGCGATACTTAGCAGAGTATTAACCAATTTTTTTCCCATTGAAGAGCACAAAATGTTATAGATTTGAACATGAGCACCAAATACACCATTTGCCAGCAGAGTATTAGCCAATTTTTTTCCCATTGAAGAGCACAATATGTTCTAGATTTCAACATGAACACCAAATACACCTTTTGCCAGCAGAGTATTATCCATTTTTTTTCCCATTGAAGAGCACAATATGTTCTAGATTTGAACATGAACACCAAATACACCTTTTGCCAGTAAAATGAATGTAACTACGGATCTATATCAAGAAATTCTATACCCAGCCTGACTTAAGGTCAACAATAAGAAATTGTTAATTAAATTCGATGTCATAATAAATATGAGAAATAAACATGCTTTGATATTCTCTCTCTCTCTCTCTCTCTCTCTCTCTCTCTCTCTCTCTCTCTCTCTCTCTCTCTCCATACATATCTCGTAGTTAAATATGTATTACTGGGCCTTGTATGTTGTTAGGATAAAATTATCATCATGGTTCTTTAGCTCTCTTTCATTAGCCTACTTTATGTAGAAGTATTCCAAATCCTAGTTAAGTTACACCTCAGATGTGTCATTGAATATTAATTTTTGTGTGTATAGACATTAAGTAATTTGATCTCATTGCTAGTTAATTCGAGATACTATAGTCTACATCCCAAATTAGCCTATAACAATACCACCAGAGTAGTCTAATACAAAATCATGATTCTCAGAGTTTAAATTTGAAGAATTTCTATGCAGTGTGAATATATATATATATATATATATATATATATATATATATATATATATATATATATATATATATATATATATATATATATACATATATATGTATATATATATATATATATATATATATATATATATATATATATATATATATATATATATATATATGAGAGAGAGAGAGAGAGAGAGAGAGAGAGAGAGAGAGGGAGGGAGGGAGGGAGGTCACATGTACCCTGAAGAGAATGTATGATTAATATTGAGACTTCAGGATGAGCATTACATTGTGTTGAACCAGTGCTAAAGTACACCTTTGTAAGGCACTCATGAGTGAAGCCGAGTTAGAAGTTCTATGAGCCAAAGGTATGAATTGCACCTGGAAGAGAATAATATAACCTTGGGTTAGGTTTTACTTCACCCAGCATATATAGCTCTTTACAGTACAGTATTAGTTTTTGGGGCTTAGTTTCAAGTTACCAGACTGTTGCTAGCTTGCATTAGGCTAAGTTAGGTTTACAAGATTTGGTTGTTGATTACTGTACGTTTATGATACATTTCACAGAGATTTGAGTTTTATGTTGGTATCTTTTGAAAAATGACTAATTTCTGGTTAAATCCTGGTGAGAGGGTATCCCTGAAGGGGATTGTAGGCAAGGGAATAGATAATGAGAATTAATATCAAGTTTTATCGAAGGTATGATAGCAGTCTGCTTGATATTGGAATGAAAGCCAAGTGTATTAGTGTATGGCACTGTTTCAAGGTACTTATTTTTGAGCGGCTGTCAAATAACAATAGGTATAGTATAATAACTTAGGAATGTTCTTGAGAGACAGACATTGAGATGAATAGATAGTGAGATATGCATAATGGCATTATTATTATTATTATTATTATTATTATTATTATTATTATTATTATTATTATTATTATTATTATTATTATTATTATTATTATTATTATTATTATTATTATTATTATTAAAGCTTAAGTAGTTGTGCTCTCATAATGGTTATAGGATCGTGTGATCTACAGTATCATGTTCTTTTATACGGAGTAAGAAAGGAACCTTTTCTCTCATTGATGTTATGATACTAGTATAGTACGTGTAATTATTATCTTTCTTAATTCATTAGCTATAAGTATTTTAAAGATATTTTAGATATCGGATTCATTATTGAATATTTTAGACATTATATTATACAAACTTTACCTTTTACTGGTGCACTTATGCAGACTCATTGTTACGGGTATGTGTATGGTGTCATTTAGAAAATTGAAATTATTTTTCTATTCTGATCAAAAAGAATGGGCTGGATATTAAATTAAGGAAAGAAGACGGGTGTGTTACAAAAAACTCTCCTTTGGAAGACATGACAAGAATATATGTTCTTTGGACCCAGATTGACCGTCTGTATTGTGTGTCATGTCATATATGTACTCTGTACTTTTGTACATGTCATTTCTTAATGAGTCACTACATCGTATATTTTATATTGCCCTTACTAGTGTAATTATATGAAGGGACTGAATTTCTGTACCCTAATATATAAAAATTTGGCCAAAGTTGTAATTTTCTTTGCTAAGGAATATTAGTCACGGTTTAAATATGAAAAGCTATAACTACTTCGCACCCCTTAACATACATGCTTTTTGTATTAAAATCCATTTTAATAGATATAGAATATGATTTTACCTTTTTATGCGTCAATTTTAATCCCCAGTACGAGGATAGACACTGAAAGATTGAAGTAGGGGAAATTAAGGAGGGCCTGTCACCTCTTAGTTTAATGCTTTAACCACTAAGCTATCGCGGTTCCCAGTGGATGTTGAACATGTACTCTGGTAAATAGGTATTTTATAGCAATTATTAAAGCGGTTTATTGATTAGGTAATCCTGTAATGCAATGAAATACTATATTCTGCAAGGTTTCTACAGTCTCATTGCTTTTTCTCCTACTTTGACATTGTTTGCATTTATTATAGTAATGTTCTACTTGTACTCCTTGCATCAAGTACTGTACTGTAACCTGGCCAGTAGAGTGTGTGCATTTTTTTCTGATTTCTGGTGAAGGTGGTGTTTGTATTACATACTTGTAAAGTAAAGCTTACATAGTAAATCTTTCCATCTCCAAACTTTAATATCATATACTGTATAAATGTTTTAATAATTATGGGTCCCTGGTTGGGGGACCACAGGAGCTCAGTGACTACACTAGCTAGGAAGCGATTTATACAGGTTCGATCCCAGTACAGGGCGTTAGGACGTACTCCTTAGCTCCAACCTGTGTGTCCACCCCCAGTAGAATGGGGACTACTCTTGGTATGTGGGGGAGAAAGAATACCTCACCCGTATTCCCTGTGTCGTAAGAGATAATGAAAAAGAATAAAAGAGCAAAGGGCTTGCAATTCCTTCCTGCCTAAAAGATATTTCTTGCCACAGAATAGCTGACTGAAGGGTGAGGTTGTTCAAGGTATGATGGAACCCTGCAGTTTTATATTTTTGTTCTGTTTTGGCTACGTTGCTGGTTTCAGCTTTATTTGGTGTTGAAAACATCATAATAATAATATTAAAAAAATTATTATTATTATTATTATTATTATTATTATTATTATTATTATTATTATTATTATTATTATTATTATTATTATTATTATTATTAATGCACGTCATTTGTATCCATTACAGGTATCCTGAGGAAAGGTATGTCAAGTAAGGCATCACACAAATGTAGACCAAGAAGCTTTATATATTTATCTGTGTATTTTTGTCATGTATATCTCTTAGACTTTCTTGTAAGAGATTTCATGTGATGGTTTTTGTTTTCAATTTATATATTGATATGTGATATGTGTGAATCGTTTTCACATGAAATATATATGAGTTTAATATGTTTGATGGCCATTGCTGGTATAGTAACTTTCTAGGATGGAAAAACAAGATTCATTGGTAACAGTAACCAATGCTTGGATGGTATCTCTAGTAACCAATACTAAGATGTAATTTTGGGGTGGTTTGGTATTTCCACGTGGAATATGTATATTTATTATGTATTTTAGGCTTTATGTACTTTTATTTATGCATATTTTTTCTTTATATGTGTTTTTATTTTACTACTTGGTCTGCATTTTGTGGTGTAACGACTATCCCAATATTCAGAAGAGAGTCTTTTTGTAATCCATTAATATTTTACACTCCTATAATGTGAGATAATGTGAGAACTTTGGTTTGACTGCAAGCAAACAGTCTGTTAAATATTTCCTTTGAAATTTGAAGCATTTTTTTTTTCATTTTTGAATATACCAATTTTAATGTTTTTCTAATAAGGTTTACAACCATCACTTTTCAAGGGAAACAAGCTCTCAATATTTCCCTATTGATATTATGAAAGTTAAACTTTTTCAATAGACGTCTTAATATTTCTCTTTTGACTCTTTGGATAGTCCCGAAACATTTGTTTCCATCGTTAAGGACATGAAAAGGTATGTGACGTACTTAAGTTCTCATTGTTCGTATTCGAGTATTTCTTTATGGCGCACCCATAGACCATACGTGCTTTGCTTTCATATAGTCTCTGTACTCTTTTTACTATGTCGCCGAACGTCATAAAAACCGTGTAAAATTAGATAGATATTAGCATAGTCTCTTAGCCTAGCTTGGAAACTGATTTTGCAATATGAATTGTAAATCTAATACAGATTCAATAAGAGAATAACTCCTCATTATTTTTTGCAAATCATAAAGGACATCAATCTTGTAACTATTATATGTCCTAATTTAGTATTTGATAGGTCATCACGTGAAAACATCCAACCCTTAAATTTATTTACACGTGTAAATAGATTCAAGTGTTAGATGATGAATGCGATAGGAGAGCATAGTTTTGCTTAGTACGAGGACGCTTGTTACCGGAAAGCGCTTCGTTACAATAAATGAGTAATTAGGCGGTCTATCCTCTGAATTTCGTATCCACATTGAGCGGTAATGAATCAAGATAATCATCAAGCGACGAAGATTATTGCAAGAAGATCATCCACGTAAGGACTCGAATAAGATAAGTTAATGTATATCATAGTTTTGTATTGTGTTAAATTTTCATTGTGAAATACAGCATAATAGTAACGTAAGGTATATAGTTATTCCCTAAATGGAGAAAGCTTTTGGATGTCTCTTGTTGTTACATATACCACATTATTCAAGGCCTTTAGAGTTATTTTATTTTTTACGAAAGCTTTTAGTGGAATTGACCTTAATGTAAGAATGATGTTAAGATTTATCAATTAAAGTAATCTAAATTAAATGGAATTAAAAAAATTCTTTACATCGAGTGTAAGCTTTCATTTCACTGATGATACCTTGAAAATATGATTAATAATACAATGTCCATTCTCATAGTTTTCAGAGCAGCTATAGCACGTTCGATATCATCGCTTGGAATGTGACGAAGGTGCAAGGAAACTTTGGAAGTATCATAAATATAAACAGGTTAGTTGTGTTCAATATTTTCTCTCTCCTCTCTGTAATCACCAGATGTTACACATGTTAATTGCTTTATGTGGGACCTCAAATATTTTTTTTAATCAAAATTTGAATTGCTAGATACTTATGATAGCTAGAATATATATTTGGTTTGAAAAAAAGACTATTATTCTTGTAATTCCAAATATTTGTGGGAAAAGAACGATATATATATATATATATATATATATATATATATATATATATATATATATATATATATATATATATATATATATATATATATATATATATATATCCCTTTTGAAAATAGAATATCCCCACCTTTCACGTGCAAAACTTTGGCTACAGAAAGGTGATAAATATTAAAATAATATCCCGGTTGTTTGACGCTTGTGTGACAGAGAGAGAAAAACTTTACACGCAATTAGTCGTTTGTTTAGGGTACACTGATTATGTAAACATGCTTAACGATGTCATTTACTTCACGTGTGCGTGACTGCTGAGGTAAGCAAGGCTGTAAATTTGTTTACATTATAATGAAATTTTGTAACAGAATTCTTGCATGAATAGAGGGAAATTGATTTTTTCTGCTGCTCTGATTAAACAGAGTAATATGCAAATATATAATAAAAAATTTATAAAATGAGATTTGAACAGTAATAGTAAAACTGTCTCGTTTTATAACGAAGGGAGAGTTTATATAAATAGTTTTGTATATTGTAAAGATTGCCTATAGATTAGTCGCCGTGGCTCAGTCGGTAGCGTCTCCGACTCTGAGGCGTCAGGTCGAGGGTTCGCGCCCCGTCACGGTCTGAGGTTAGCAAGGGCATGCACTCAGCATAAGGATTACATCTGCCAAAACAAGTCCTTAGCAAGAAGGCAACCGTCCTAGCCCTTGGTAGATAAGGGAGTCCGTGACGTAAAACCGGATAGGATAGTAGTAAAGATTGCCTATAGATTATTTTAATAAATATTTAACTTCACCTTCAATTAATAAGGAATATTGGAATAAAACAGAGATGTATTTATGAATAAGGTGGGGATTAGCTCTCTATAGATAAAATATAATTATAGATCAGGCTTAGATTATCTTACTGACAAGGAAGACATGGCCAAGGAACTTTAAAGCTTAAATTCTTGCGATTACATTAATTTACCTCGAACTATTCACAGCAAATATCCGAACCCCCATTTTCATGCATAATCATATCATATGACCGCATCTGGAAAGCATATGAGAGCAGTCAAGGTTAAAGAATGAACCCCAATTCATGTGACATTTTTAAGTATACTTGGTATAACCTGCATTCATCTGGCATGCACAAAGCCCCATGCGTGATTCAACTAAGCCATGCCTGGCACTGACATTTTAACTCAAAGAACACGTTGACAGACATGCCATAAATTGGCTTTTTGGCTTCTACAGTTAGAAATCGACAAAAGCTTGACCATACAAATGCAGGGTGTCCACAAAGTCTGGGTATAGGGAATTTCACTATGCAGACCTATTCAATCGAGTTCACCTGAATTTTGTAAAGCGCATCAAATTATGCGTTGAAAATAATGGAAATCATATTGAAAATATTATTTATTAACATTAAATTTAAATAAAATTGTTTTGTTTTAAAAGTATGTGTTATTCTCCTGTGTACCCAGACGAAGTCTGGGTACACAGGAGATTAACACATACTTTTAAAACAAAACAATTTTATTTAAATCTAATGTTAATAAATAATCTTTTCAATAAGATTTCCATCATTTTCAACGCATAATTTGATGCGCTTTACAAAATTCAGGTGAACTTGATTAAATAGGTCTGCATAGTGAAATTTCCTATATACCCAGACTTTGTGGACACCCTGTAGAATATGAGAATTATGGCTAGATATATCATGTTGACTTATAGGGATAATATTAGTGGGATGTGACTAGTAGTGTAATTCCTCTTGATACCACAATTAAGAAATATTAATTTGTAAGTTTTTAGGTTGCGGATTAAGTTGAAGTGACAAAATAATTTGTAAGAAATTGTGTTTGTCAATAAAATAACTTGTAAGAAATTATCTTGGTCAAACTCACCCTTGATGCAAATATTCGGACAGTTAAATATATAGAAAATAAAAATAGGAAAATTCAAATTAGACAGTGTGTCAGTAGGAATCCCACAATAACACAAGCTCCTAAGCTACATATCTTAGGATTCGGTTTTACGTCACGAACTCCCTTTTCTACTTAAAGATCACAGAAGTTGGAACGTATAATTACCCATATTCCTGTATTTCAGTCATTTGGTGTTAGATTGTTTATATAGCTGACTCTCTGATAACAGACAGCAGAGAATGGATTTTGACGAGGTGAATGACGTACAGTATCAAAACACTAACTTTGTAGTAGTTTGGCATGCATTCTATATAAAGTAAACTAGTATATATTATGATTAAGGCTTCCATCGTTATTTTTATATTAAATTGCGGAAATAGATACTTTGTCTGCATTCGCATTCTTTGTTAAAAATTGTTTCAACAGTTGTTTAAATATTTCAAAAGAACACGAATTTTGACTCAAAATGAGTATTTAAGAGCTTGGTTAATATGGAACTCTAAGTTCAAATGGAATAATGGCCTTCGAATTTCATCATAAGGATATTTTAGATAACTGTGAAGATATAGTGTCAAGACATTGATTTGACATCCCCGTTGGTGCACATTTTGACACTTAGGTAGTTGAAGGCTAGTCATGATTCACGCAGTTTGCAAAGAGGGTATGACTGTGACCAGTTGGTATTTCGTCTTAGGTGTTTGCTTGCAGTTTTCGCGTTTCTTTCGTTTGTCAGTTTGACAGGCAGTACGCCTTATACCAGCTGTTAATGACTCATCTTGAATGTTTATGTACAGTACTGGAGACTTAATAGTAATTTTATTATTATTATTATCATTATTATTATTATTATTATTATTATTATTATTATTATTATTATTATTATTATTATTATTATTATTATTATTATTATTATTATTATTATTAATAATTTTATTAGTATTTTTATGACGATGATGATGATGAAGGTATTTATTATTATTATTATTATTATTATTATTATTATTATTATTATTATTATTATTATTATTATTATTATTATTATTATTATTATTATTATTATTATTATTAATTATTATTATTATTATTATTATTATTATTATTATTATTATTATTATTATTATTATTATTATTATTATTATTATTATTATTATTATTATTATTATTATTATTATTATTATTATTATTATTATTATTAAATATATTTTATTTTTGCTATCTGGAAATACCAAGCACTCATTGTGGGAGTTTGTCCTATTTAATCGACCGTTACCCTTGCAGACGGTCAGTACGATATGGTATTAAACATGGGTTATGTGAAATGCATTCCTATAGCACATATGTTACTTATATATGCACATTAAGAACGTTAATGTTCAGAGACAGGAAGCACTATATATTAAAACAAAAATGTTCAATCCTCTCTCTCTCTCTCTCTCTCTCTCTCTCTCTCTCTCTCTCTCTCTCTCTCTCTCTCTCTCTCTCTCTCTCTCTCCTCTCTCTCTCTCTCTCTCTCTCTCTCTCTCAGCAAGTGTGCTTTTTTGGGAACATCTTGGGAACTAAGCAGTTCAAACGCGTTTTGCCAGATGTATTATATTTTGTGTAATAATATAAATTACCATTTTAATTAAGTTTTTAATAATACGATAAATCTAAAAGTACCCATTTAATGTGCCTCAATCCAAGGCAATTTAAATCTGAGTATTGGGATTTGATTTAGACAAGGGAGTCAGTTTCTAATAACAGTTGCTATTGTAATATATTTTTTTTTATATTTCAATTTACCTGGGCGTTTTGTACCCTCTTGCTTTATGGGCGGTTTACACGGTCAAACGGTTCGTCAAACGCGGTTCGACAGACAAGTGTTTGAAGTGATGTTCGAACGTGTGAACGGGGTATTTGGTTGTCGAACACGTTTGTCGAACGTGTTCGACAACTAAATACCCCGTTCTCACGTTCGAACATCACTTCAAACACTTGTCTGTCGAACCGCGTTCGACGAACCGTTTGACCGTGTAAACCGCTCCTTACTCTTGAGCCTACTGTAATGTAGTATAGCTTAGTATTCATCTACAGCATAAGTCTTATGTAGCTGGTAATGATCTTACATTTATGTGATGAAATCTACTAAACAGTGGCTTAGAATTATTGTGCAAAGTAATATCTGATTAGAGTAAATTCTAAAAGCTAAATGACCACTAACTATGATTTTATGAATGGGTTTACACATATGAGAGTTTTCTCAAGATGATTTTTAAGCTCATTTCGTCTTCTTTCCTCTTTTCCAAATAATTGTGGAGTTAATCTTTACACTCTCCATCTGTTTCTTTTTACTTTATGTATTCTTCGTGCCCAGGCCCGATGGGGGCTGTTCTATTTTATTATTTTTTTGACCCGTCCTGGCGTCACAATTATATATATAAACCGAAGAAAATATACTCTAGGGAACTCTTGTTAAGGTCTAGAAATCTGTACTTGAGTTACTGCTTCAAATATTTTCGTTTTCTTTGGAGTGAAATCTGTTTCTTTCCACGGGAAATAAATCGTAAACTAAAGAATTTCGTAAAATATTGATATTAACGTGTTTCCTTGTCTTTAGCGTATCCCACTCGCATGAGGGATCGCTAAGCTTTGCCAGCCTGTTCCACGTATATCTGATGGGCACATTATCCTTTGCTAAGTTTTCCTCCATCATATTTTGATTTTTATACAATCTGTCCAACTCTGTTTCGGTGTTTCTTTCTTTTCTCAGTTGAGCTTTTATACCTCAATATTTATTGTTATAATTTTTTTTTTTTTATCTCACAGAGCTTTACATTCTGTTAAGTTATGACTGATAACCTGGTAACGTCACCGACAAATAAATAATTAGGTGATGATATGTTGAGGCACTCGAAATTATATATATATATATATATATATATATATATATATATATATATATATATATATATATATATATATATATATATATATATATATATATATATATATATATATATATATATATATATATATATATATATATATATAATCTCCGTGGCAAAATGGTAGAGTCCGCGACTCTGAAGCGGCAGGTCGAGGGTTCGTTCCCCGTCACGGACTGAGGTTAGTAAGGCCATACACTCAGCGTAACGATTACAGCTGCCAAAACAAGTGATTCGCAAGAAGGCAACCGTCCTAGCTCTTAGTAGAAAAGGGAGTTCTTGACGTAAAAACCGAATCAATCATATATATGTGTGTGTGTATATATATATATATATATATATATATATATATATATATATATATATATATATATATATATTATATATATATATATATATATATATATATATAATATATATATATATATATACTAGTGTGATCAGAATAGTTATTTGGTGTAGATATAATGCCAGTGGTTGAGCTTGCTTGCTTTTTTTCTTTTCTTCTCGTTCTATAAGTAACCTTTTGCTTACATATTTGTGTACAGTTTTATATAATTATATTTTTTCCATTAGTTTTTTCTCTTTTGAATATGAGTTGAATATATTCAGTAGAAACAATATCTGTTTTCACTATTCCCATTCCCACGTTAATATGGGTAGATGCTCCTGACTAGGTTCGTCCAATATACCTGGGTTTTGCGTCTAATCGTTTCTCAGCCTTTATTCTCTTATTCTGTTCTGGTTTTACGTCACGGACTCCCTTTTCTACCAAGGGCTAGGACGGCTGCTTTCTTACGAAGGACTTGTTTTGGCAGATGTAATCGTTACCCTGAGTGTATGCCCTTGCTAACCTCAGACCGTGACGGGGAGCGAACCCTCGACCTGACGCCTCAAAGTCGCGGACGCTACCGCTTGAGCCACGGTGACTACGGCCTTTAGTCTCATAGGCTCGTATAATTCATCAGCCTTCGCTTTGCCGACCTCTCAATAGTTACGATATGTAGACAAATATTATTCCTCTCTCAGCACGAGCACAAGACTATAAATATACTTTAGATATATTTTATCCCGATTTTTTGGCGTTTTGAATATTTTTAGTTTCCTATTTTGCTTTTTAACGACAACTGTCATAGAAAATTGACCGTTTCACATTTCTCTCTCTCTCTCTCTCTCTCTCTCTCTCTCTCTCTCTCTCTCTCTCTCCTCTCTCTCTCTCTCTCTCTCTCTCTCTCTCTCTCTCTCTCTCTCTCTCTCTCTCATTATAGGCCCAAAATCTCAGTCCTTCAAATCATCAGTGACAAATCCATTTTAATCCCACATGTGCCGGTTTCGTCTTGGTGTGCCACAGTGCCAGATATCAGCATGTGTGTAAGAACTAATAATAGGGTCCCTTGATGAACTAAATGCCCCTTGTCACTCCTCCTTCTACCATTGGTCGAGGGTGGCAGTATGTAGCCAATCACAGTCACTCTTCCTCTGTCAGTCATGAAGTAGAGTTGCGAGTATATAACTAGTATCGCACTTGAATAAAGCACACACACACACACACACACACACACACACACACACACACACACACACACACACACACACACACACACACACACACACTAAGGGTTGAAAGATCTGAGAGGACTGGTGGAGGGATAGCACTGCTCATAAGTGAAAGGATTCAAGTCGAAGAAATAAACTTGGCTATAGAAAGTGAGTTCAAGGAATTTCTTGTTGCTCGCATAAATACTGGGTCAGAGAGCATGCCACTATGTTCATATTACAGATTCCCCAACCTCACTCGTGGCTTCATTTTAGCATTTACTTCAATTCCCAATCTCATTTGGGCCATGAAATAACCAATAAGCACATTATTATAATAACTGTTGTATACAACCCACCAAGGAACCAAAATAGGCTTGAAGTTTATGAGGAAAGTCATATAGGTACTATTGAAGTCATAAACTCAGTTGTTAACATGGCACGGGAAAAAAAATGTAGGATTTTGATTATGGGAGACTTTAATCATAAAGAGATAGATTGGATAAATCTTGACCCACACAGTGGTGAGGACTCATTCGGGGCAAGATTCCTAGATTGCGTACAAGGGAATTTCCTACACCAACATGTACTGGAACCAACAAGGGCCAGGGGTGGGGATGAGCCATCACTACTTGATCTAGTGTTCACAGATAATGTGTTGGATATTGAAAAAATTGAGTATGAACCTCCAATTGGAAAGAGTGACCACTGTGTGTTGTTGATGGAGTATATCATTGAAGATATTCTTCCTGAGAGTAGAGGCACTGAGGACATGAGGAGGAACTATCCGAAAAGAGATTACATCAAAATAAATGAGCTTTTTGCAGTTATTGACTGGAAAACCTTATTTTACAACAAATCTGTACAAGAAATGTATGACATCTTTTGTGAGAAATATGGGAAGATAGTAGATTGCTGCATACCTGTCACCAAAGTAGGTGTAATTCATGCCAGAGAGAAATGGTTCGATAATGGGTGTAAAAGAGCTAAGGAGTGGAGAGACAAATGCTGGAAAAGGTATAGGAGGAGAAAAAACATAAATGCCTGGCAAACCTACAAAAGAGCAAGAAATGACTACCTAAGTAAAAGGAGAGAGGCAGAGAGAGATTATGAGAATGACATCACCAGGAAGGCTAAGGAAAATCCCAAGCTTTTCCACAGCTTTATCAGAGGAAAACTGAAGGTAAAAGAACAGGTTTTAAGGCTAAAGAGAGCGGATGGAAGCATCACTGAGACGGATGAAGAGATCTGCAAAGAATTGAACAAGGAGTTTCAGTCAGTATTTACAGTAGAAAATACCCCACCCCCTCAGATTGCAGTGATAGAAGCTCAAGGGCCAGTATTAGAGAACATCAACCTTACAGCCACAGAGGTATGCAAAGCGCTGATGGATTTAGATGTTCATAAAGCTACAGGTCCCGATGACATATCCCCTCATGTGCTTAAAAAATGCGCAAACACAATATCAGTGGCACTAAGTATCATATTTAAGGAGTCACTGGAGTCGGGGGAGATTCCAAGATGCTGGAAACAAGCAAATGTGATACCTATCTTCAAAAAGGGAAGGAGGGATACGGCTCTGAACTATAGACCTGTTTCCTTGACCAGCATAGTTTGCAAAGTTATGGAGAAACTACTAAGGAAACATATCTCTCTTCACTTGGAATCCTTCAACTTTTTGTCAGTGAGGCAACATGGCTTCAGAGAAGGTAGATCAACAGTAACAAATTTATTAGAATTTTATGATGAGGTAAGCCAAATCTTACAGGAAAGAGAGGGCTGGGCAGATTGCATATTCCTAGACTTCCAGAAAGCGTTTGACACTGTTCCACATGGGAGACTTATTAGGAAGCTGCACTCAATGGCTAGAATAGGTGGAAATGTTTTGGAATGGATAAAAACTTACTTAGAAGGAAGGGAACAGAGGGTTAGAGTAAGACACTCAGTGTCTGAATGGAGAAGAGTTAGTAGTGGAGTTCCACAGGGTTCAGTTTTAGGGCCACTTTTGTTCCTTGTATATGTAAATGACCTACCAGAGTCTGTAAATTCATTCATGAATATGTTTGCAGATGATGCAAAGATTGTGAAGAAAGTAAAAAACGAGAACAATGGTAGAGAACTTCAGGAGGATCTAAATAATCTGCATGAGTGGTCAGAAAAGTGGCTAATGAAATTCAATACCTCAAAATGTAAGGTAATGAGAATGGGTACAAGTGCAAGAAGGCCCAAGCTTGACTACTCGGTGGCTGGAGTACAACTTCAAGAGACAGAAAATGAGAGAGATCTAGGAGTAAACATATTGGCAGATTTGTCTCCAGAAATACATATAAATGGCGTAGTAAGGGCAGCATATGCATTCTTATCAAATGTAAGGGTAGCCTTCAGGCACATGGACAAGGAAATGTTCAGAAATATTTATGTAACCTATGTGAGGCCAAAACTCGAATATGCAGCCCCCTTTTGGAATCCGCACTTGAAAAAGCACATAGCTAAGCTTGAAAAAGTTCAAAGACATGCCACAAAACTGGTGCCAGAAATACGCAATCTCGGTTATGATGAGAGGCTGAGGGAATTAGACTTGCCATCACTCGAAGCTAGAAGAGTAAGGGGGGATATGGTGACAGTCTTTAAATTCCTTCATGGTTATGATAGAGTGGATAGGGATCGATATTTCGATATGGCTGGCTCTAGAACTAGAGGTCATAGTTTGAAGCTTCGGAAGAAAACTTGTTTGCAGGATGTAAGGAAATACTTTTTCAGTGTAAGAGTAGTTGATAATTGGAATTCGCTAAGCGAGGAGGTAGTTAATGCTACCTCAATCCATAGTTTTAAGGACAGGTATGATAAGTATCACTAAGTCTAAAAATGGAACCGATCAGGAGACGGGAAGATACGAGCTTTGGGCTCTTTCCCGTAAACACAATTAGGTAATCACAATTAGGTAATCACACACACACCGATATTTTGATATGGCTGGCTCTAGAACTAGAGGTCATAGTTTGAAGCTTCGTAAGAAAATTTCTTTGCAGGATGTAAGGAAATACTTTTTCAGTGTAAGAGTAGTTGATAATTGGAATTCGCTAAGCGAGGAGGTAGTTAATGCTATCTCAATCCATAGTTTTAAGGACAAGTATGATAAGTATCACTAAGTATAAAATGGAACCGATGAGGAGACGGGAAGATACGAGCTTTGGGCTCTTTCCCGTAAACACAATTAGGTAATCACAATTAGGTAATCACACACACACACGCGCAAGAGTCAAAAATGCAAGCACAGACCTATATGTCTTACTGCAGTACTAATGATTTCATGTTTCAGACACTTGCAAAACCGGTCTGTATATTTAGAAATACTGAGATTTGTAGTATTATTGACTTCTGTCTGTACCAATATTAATGAGACGTATAATAATAATAATAATAATAATAATAATAATAATAATAATAATATATAATAATAATAATAATAATAATAATAATAATAATAATAATAATAATAATATAGCATACAATATTATTTATTTAACTGCTGAAGAAAATGTATGGAAAACAAGATGAAAATCATATCTGCATTCCTCTACAATCATTGTTGCCCTTTAGATTGTGCATAATTTGTCCACGAGCCCTTGACCCAGGATGATATTATTTTGATTATTATCAAAGTCACATAAGATCGTTTATATATTAATTCTAGTCCCTCACGTTCTTTAAAAAAAAATAACTTGATACTTTTCTTAATTTAGTTTGGTGACATGTTCCTGCACTCTCATAATCATATTAATATGCTTTGATTGAGAAAATTATTGTCCCATAAGGTTGCTCTATCAGTTGGCTGGGATCTTGCATAATTCTTATCATAAGATTATCTTCTTCAGTAACCTACATCGTCTCTGCTTAGCTTATAAATAAAGTCTGGATGATATATTGTGCTTAGTTATCATCATAATTTGTAACTTTATGGATTAGAATTCAGCCGTTATATAAGGACATGATTATTATTACTATTATTATTATTATTATTATTATTATTATTATTATTATTATTATTATTATTATTATTATTATTATTATTATTATTATTATTATTATTATTATTATTATTATTATCATTATTATTATTATTATTATTATTATTATTATTATTATTATTATTATTATTATTATTATTATTATTATTATTGTTATTAATATTATTATTTTTATTATTATTATATCCTGCTGAAGTTACCTGCAGTAGTGTGACCACTTGCACTCCCTACAACGCGTTCTTCATCAGCGTCCATGGTATAGCAACCTATATTCTATTCTGGCACAGTGCCTGTGGCTCACCACTATTTACTATTATACTCACTAATTCTATCAGTAGTCACCGTGGCTCAAGCGGTAGCGTCCTCGACTCTGAAGCGTCAGGTCGAGGGTTCGCGCCCCGTCACGGTCTGAGGTTAGCAAGGGCATGCACTCAGAGTAACGATTACATCTTCCAAAACAAGTCCTTAGCAAGAAGGCAACCGTCCTAGCCCTTGGTAGAAAAGGCAGTCCGTGACGTAAAACCGGAACTTACTAATTCTGTCAATTTTTTTTTAGTTCCCTTACTTTCAGTTAAATATTTTTAATTCCAGCTGAATTTCCTGACCCATTGCTTCATGTCCATGTTGCAAGAGCTTACCATCTACAGCAAAATGCTTCTCTATATACTGGCGGGAGGTCATATTAGGCACTATCTATCTTCAGTATTTAAATATGGTGTTTAAGGCCCGATTTCTTAAACAGTGTAAACCTAGGATACCATATTCTTTGTTAGCAAGACACACAAATGGATTTCATAAACGTATCTGACGCGGTTCTGTGTATGGCTAGGATCCCACAAGGGATCCTAGCCATACACAGAACCGCGTCAGATGCGTTTATGAAATCCATTTGTGTGTCTAGCTAACTAACAATTCGGTATCCTAGGTTTACACTGTTTAAGAAATTGGGCCTAGGATTCCGTACGGGATCCTAGCCATACACAGAACCGCGTCAGATGCGTTTATGAAATCCATTTGTGTGTATCTAGCTAACTAACAATATGGTATTCTAGGTTAACACTGTTTAAGAAATCGGGCCTATATCATAAAGTAGGCGGTTTCACTTGTTATGACGTCTTTAATTTGTGACTTCTCAGTCTCTAGAATAGTCTGACATTATGTGAATTTGTTGCATCTCATACTTTGGCCTCTTTAATTTGTAACTTCTCTCAATTTTAAGTCCAGTTTAACAGTGTTTGAATCTAATGTTCCTGTTATAAAAGGCTGTTTTTGTATGTTTTTATTTTATTTATTTATTTATTTTATTAATTTTTTTTTTGCTGTGGCCTCGTTAATTATAACTTCTCTCAATATCTAGAATAATTTTACATTATTTGAATCTGCTGGTCATGCCCTAAACGGAGCCATCTCTTGCTGGAACTGCTTTAATTTGTAAGCTCTCCAAATTTCAAGACCAGTTTGTGATATCCAGGTGCCGTAAAATGTCATATGCAGGGAGGCATGATTTTTTTTAATTATTATTTTAATTGCCTTTTCTCTCCAGCTGTGTATGTGTGTGTGTGTGTGTGTGTGTGTGTGTTTTTTTTTTTTTTACAAAGGGCTTTTTGAATAATCACTATAGCCTAGGGACTACATAACTCCCAGAAGTATGTCAGTATTTTTTATGTCTCTTGAATGTAGTAAAAATAGCAAATGTCTGTTCACATGGATCCAAATTTTCCACATAGGCCTTTGATGGCCTATAAAGTTTTTTAGCCTCGTTTTCCTCCCCACTGAACTCTCTCTCTCTCTCTCTCTCTCTCTCTCTCTCTCTCTCTCTCTCTCTCTCTCTCTCTCTCTCTCTCTCTCTCTCTCTCTCTCTCCTCATATATATATATATATATATATATATATATATATATATATATATATATATATATATATATATATATATATATATATATATATATATATATATATTAGTCAGAATGAAAATCGTCTATATTTTCAGACGTATGTGTGTAACCCTCCATTTACTTCCGTTACTTATGAAATATATTTGCAGATGACGCCAAAACAATGTTTAATTAAGCATAGAAATATTAGGTGATAATTGAAAAACCTTAATTTACTGCTGCAGTGGTCTAATAGTTTTTTCAATAAGCCTTCAGAATCTACTAGTATAAAGTAATTATGTTGTTTATAAGGCAACAAATTCCTATGGCAAGTATTTAGTGAGGGAAGACATTTCCTTAAGACGTCAAAGTCAGCATCTTGACATATGTGTTCAGAAAAGCGTAAAGGTGGGATTTTTACTCATTTATCTCGTATTTTCTGTACTAGCAAACTTAGAAGTATCCTGAGAGAGTATGGACTCGAATTAGCCTAAAGACATTTACAGAACTTAAAGACTGGAGCCACCCCTCTGAAATACAATTTTTAAATAGCATCTCAGTATATAAATAAAAGCGTAGCAATAAGTGAAGACTTAACCTAGTAACGACCTTAGTTACTCTGCTACTGGAACTACAATTAAACACTGAAATAACTGCACTTACCTCTACTTGAATCCTAAAACAAAAGAGAAGATATATTAGCAGCTTTCTTAGCTCTGGAAATGTTGTTGAATCTAAGTCTAGAAATCAAGATTTGTGGCTTTTTAAGAATATTCATTATGAACTACGAAAAACATACTTGTTCGTATTAATGTTTTTAAAATTAAAACAAGGAACGTACCTTCCAAGGCATATATAAGCAGGAGTGACTTATGTAACTGATGTAGTCACCGTGGCTCAAGCGGTAGCGTCCGCGACTCTGAGGCGTCAGGTCGAGGGTTCGCGCCCAGTTACGGTCTGAGGTTAGCAAGGGCATGCACTCAGGGTTAAGGATTACATCTGCCAAAACAAGTCCTTCGCAAGAATCTTCGCAAGAAGGCAACCGTCCAAGCCCTTAGTTGAAAAGGGAGGCCGTGACGTAAAACCGGAACAAACAGTGACTTATGTAACTGACTAGGAAACGGGGAGTCATGATACTCATTCTAGTATTCTCATACTAGAATGAGAAACCGAGCCAAAAAGTTACTTCTGTTTCAGACCCGTGCTCAAGCCTACCGAGGGGCGTTAGGAAGGGTAATCAGCCTTAATTCCCCAGCTTCAACCTGTGTGTTTTCATACTCGTTCGAATGGGATTAATAGTAATATAAAACAGCACACAACAACATAAACAGGACAGGGGAAGTGTGACACAAAGATGTTTTTGTTTCATGCTACTGCAGCTGTTGATGATGTGGGTGCTGTTTCTACTGCTGCTGTTGATAATTTTGGTTCTTTTTCTTGTGGTGCTGCAGCCACTTGTGCATCTACTTTGTCTTACCATTAAACTGGAGAATATTTTATTTATGTTTATTTTGTTTTATTGTGGTTAACTGTGTTCTTACATGGAATTTTTTTTTTAATTAGATAGTCGAGGAACTTTATTCATTGTATAGTTTAATAAATTAATGTGATATATTTGTCGCAGATTATACATGATATATTCATTTCTGATTTCTAAAAATGGTTTTCTTGAACATTTTGATTGCCATTTATAACCACATATAGATAGTGATATGAAACGATATCGAAGTTTCAACATCGTGGCAGGACTGATTATCTTGTTAATCTTGCTTTTTCTGGAAAATTTTGCGCAGAATTCATAACCATATGTAAGCAGTGAGGGACGAAAATAAAGACATTTTAACGTCGAGTCAGGAATATGCAGGACTAGGCAACCACTGATGCTAATATGATGTGGCATAGAGCAGAAATGAGTCTAAACGGAGTATGTAAAGAATGTAGTTGGCTCACTGAACACCACTCACTCATTCTTAATGCGTGAGGGGGAGAACGTGTTTATATTAGAGCATGATCAAGTCTTAGTTTTTTCCGGTGGTTTTTAAACTCTCTCTCTCTCTCTCTCTCTCTCTCTCTCTCTCTCTC
>JAXCGZ010013550.1:0-81194 GCA_037179515.1 Halocaridina rubra
CACAGCACTGTACATACAAAAATCAACGTATGAACATATAAAAATTAATTAAGACTGTATACTTTATGATTTATGTAGTAGTTCAGTGTCTAGAGCTTAAGTACTGTACAATACTGCATATTTATATACTGTACAGTACGTTTTTTCCCAGAACACAACTTACATACAGTTCTACTTATGAACAGACTTCTGGAGCCTATCTCGTTCATAAGTTGGGGAGGTGTCTATATGGATTCGTTAAAGGTGTGCTGTGACTGCATTATTGATTGATACAGGCACTTTTTCAGAACTTTGTTTGTACTTCATCTCATCGAAATTTACTGAGTTGTAGTACTTACTTTCCAGGCATTGACTGGAACAAATGAGAGAGGACAGACAACCGATTCACAAGGGAGTGGGGCATCATTATCAGCAAATGAGGCCTTGATTGAGCTTGGTGTACGAACAGGACTGTCGTTGCTCTTCACTATTCTTAGACAAGGATGGATGAGTGAGAGTAAGTTATACCCTAATTGTCTTTTATAATGTAATATTGTTGTTTTCAAACAAATTTGGGTATGATTTTATGGATTATGCTCAGTGTTTAGATTGCATTTTCTTTTGCAGTTTTGAAAATTCTCGGGAAAATAGGTGAATCATGTCATTTTTTATAGTTATATGAATGCACGATACGGTGTTGGTAATTGATTTTTTAGTCTGATTTAACTATAAGAAGTAGTTGTTAAAGACAGGTAGTATATATTTTAATCTTTTTTGTAAAGCAGATTTGAGAAAATATCTTAAAATTATTTTTTATCAAAGTAGAGATTTATGATTACTAGTACATATACTGTTAATTTTAGAATTTATGAAAAATCTTTCTTCTCACAAAGGATGAGCATTAATTTGAAGGTATTTATCATTTAAAAGGATGATCTACTTTTATAGCCTAAAACTGTGCGTGATTGAAATTGATTTATCCTAATGCTGGTTGAACATTGATTATACTCTGCCTGTCTAAGTAAATATTCATTAAGCATTTTTGTGGTCTGATTTCTCGACAACATATACAAAGCTGTGGATACTGTTATTATAAAAAAGACTTTGATTAGCTTTGATGCATCTTCTAATTTATCCTGTCTTATATTTTAAGGTGGTGGTAGTCTTTGTTCAGAAGTCCTGGGAACAGCTGTTTCAGTCGTCCAGGCATTGCCACCCTTGTCTCTGGCTGTTGAATCAAAACTGCCTCGTGTTGGCTTGGCTTCGCTTGCGCAGCTCACCACCTTCCTTGGCGAAACTGCTAAACCATCATCTACAGCAGATGCTATAGGTAAATGAAGGAGACCTTTATTATGTTAGCTTTTGGTTATTTATGTCCCATATTTATTTCCCATGTTAGGAGGAACCTGTTTATCAGTTTTATTTCCCTGCTGTCTTGTTCATTTACCTTTGTTATATTACTATGTAGCATCATCGTTTTATATTCTGGAATTTCGTTTGCTACACACTGTTTCTTGAATTTGCCCCTGGGTACTATGTCATTTTCAAGTAGTAATTTATTTTCTGTTTACACATTTAACCTAATATTATTTCATTTTCTTCCAAATGTATTGTGAGCATTCTTGAATCATAAACTGATGAATAGAATGATATTGGTATATTTTATTTTCTACGAAATTATAAACATGTAAAATTTACCATTATAAGTTCAAATTTTATTGTCCTATCTTTTATTAGCCTTCAAACAGGATATGAATCTGAAAAAAGCTTTGTTTTTTGTGATATTAAATTAAGATCCCTATTGGAATAATTTTTTTGTTTTTGTATCCTCAGGGCGCAAGCTCAGTGCTGAGTTGTTATTAGGATTAAGTCTTCAGAGAGGTTCTTTGAGATACTTACTGGAATGGATTCACATGGCACTGAGTGCAGCTACTTCATCTGCACAAAAACCAGTAGATGGTGCATCACAGGAGGCTCACAGTAATGGGTAGGTGAAAATCTTAGAAATTAATATATTGACTTTCTGTATCGACTCCAGTCTGTATCTGACCTTTTGACTTTGCAGAAATAAGAAAATTTTATAGTATATTCATTATAGCTACTAGAATAATGGAATGCCACTCTAAAGTATAAGTGTGAAGTGTTCTCACTTGTTTTATAAAGATTGTTGACCTTCTTATGTCTCTTCATTTCTAGGTAAATTTTATATAGTATTCTAGATATCGAGTATAGGTAATGTAAATTTGCCCACAGGAGAATAAGGATCATTCACACTGTACAGAAGAAAGTGTTTAGAAATAAAGTTATTGACATTATTGGCTATACTAGTTCACAATGTGCACTTTGTAATTTTATGGTATTTTATATCCGTTTGTGTGAGGGAAATTAACGGACTTAATAGATTGTATAGAGAGATAAATTGTAAGCATAGAAAACTTGAGAAAAGAAATGATGTTTAAGCATATCATATTATTGAATTTTATACCATGCTTTTGTTACCTTTCCCCTTTTTAGTTAGTGATATCTTGCCAGTATGTTGCAAATACAGTACAGGGAAATTTCTTGAAAAAAAATATTTTTTTTTAATGCAATCTGTAACTGTACCTAAGAAGCACTAAATCCAGTATATTGTTGGTTATAGTGATTGGTCTTCATATTATTTGTTATTTCAGAGTTGGTTTTCTTATGCCATATTAAGGTGGCCGCCACTACAGACACAAATAAAAGGAAGAGTAAAAAATTGCATTTGGATTCTGTCGTATTGCGGATTTTAATTTTTGCTCACAGTTTATTTGCCTGCTTGACATAAATAGGAAACAACATTTTGCCTATTTTTTAGTGTTTCCCATAACCAGGTCTTTGTAGCTGTTTGAAAATGACTTTTTATTTTTTTAAATTTTTTTAATGAGTGACACCGGGACAGGCAAGATAATTGTCCTCATCAATAAAGGCCTGGGCACGAATAAAACATTAAGACAAAGAAAAAGTAAAAGGTTAAGGACAAGACAGAGACTAGGTAATGAGACACAATAGGAAATGGACAGGCTGAAAGAATAGACAAAGTACTGAGAACCTAGAGATATGGCAGGATTAAGCCCGGAGATGACGATAGGTCTGCTATTTGAAGGAAGAAAGGTTATAAGAATTAGGAAAGACAGAAGGAGGGAGAGAGTTACAGAGTCTGGAGGTAGATGGGAAGAAGCAGTCTCTGCACTGACAAATCCGTGAGCTACAAATCTCCACACACTACCTGTGAGATGAGGCCGCTTGGCGAGTGTTACTTGGCCTCAGCAGTGGGGGAGGGATGCAACTTGCCGACTCGTCAGCACAGTGATGGAAGTAGTAGCTATAAAAGGAGAAAGGGATGATACCTTATGGCAAAGTGAAAGGGAATCAAAATTAAAAGTAAGAGAAGGGTCATTAATGAATCAGACTGCCTTAGATTCAACCCTTTCAAGGAGATAAATATATGAAGAATCACCCCAGATGTGTGAGCAGTATTCTAATCAGAGATAGATGAGAGCTTTTTAGATTTTAAGTAACTGTAGAGATGAAAAGTAATGACGAAATTGAAATAGAACCCCCAATTTTTTGGATTCAGATTTAGAAATATGGATTATGTTAGAGGCTATCTGGATTCCTAATATGTTAATAGAATTAAGAGGGTAAATTTCGTTAGTTTCGAAGATAATTCGGCTATCAGGAGGAGAAGAAGATAATGAGATAGCCAGAAACTGTCTTGTAGGCATTAAATTTAACTAAATTTTGGGTTTCCCACTCGGATACCTTTTGCAAATTGGAGTTGAGAGTAGAAGAAAGAGTGATATGAGACTGATTACGAGTAGCAGATGAAGGTTGTGAAAAAAAGGCAGAGGAAAAATGAATGGTAGAATTGTTGTCAATGGCGTGAAGAAGAGAGGAGGATGGGGACTGAAGGAGATCATTGATGAAGAGAAGGAACAGAATAGGTGAAAAAGCAAAGCCCTGTGGAAAACCTCTGGTAACAGGAAATGGGCGAGTTGCACTGTCAACAACCACTGATATATAACGGTCAGAAAGAAAACTGAAAATCAGAGAATAGAGAGAAGGGGTAAAGCCATAAGCAGGGAGTTTGGCCTACAGAACCTTGTGCCAGAGTCTGTCAAAAGCCTTAGATATCAAGGATGATCATACATGAGTAAGGTAGACAGGAGGTCACCAGTGAATCTTTTCATGCAGAAGCTATACTGGTGATCGGAGATAAGCGAGTTAGATTCATAACCTTTCAAGAAGTGAGAATTGAGCAGTTTCGAAAACTTTAGGGAAAGAATAGGTCGGTAGTTTGAAGGAATAGAGTGGCCACCCTTCTTAGAAACAGGTTGCACTAAAGCATACTTCCAAGATGAAGGATAGATACTAGTTGAGAGAATGAGGTGAAAAAGACGACAAAGCACCGGAACCAGTTCGTCTGCAAACTCCATTAGGAACCTCGCAGGGATATCATTGGGACCGGATGCTTTTTTCGTCTTTAACGAGCAAAGAACTTGATATATGGTCAGCTATATATCACTTAGCTTCACTTTGTTCTGTCCCAAGCAGCTGTCCCTTCGCGTTTAAAGTTGTTAAAGCTATCCCTTTATCTTCGTCTTGCTGTGTCTGTGCTTGATACACAAAGTAAACATATTCTAATAATCAATTCACCAACAGCTCAATTCCGTTCATTCTAGATCTCCAGGCCAGCTAAGCAATCTTAGTGTCCATTCATCCACCAAACCTTTGTTGCACACTTCTGTCTAATGCCTTTATTTCTCACTCTGTGGAATCATCAAATTTTCAAATCTTTTTAGGGTGATTCATTCTAATCACTCGATTGTTTTTCTAGCTTTCGTCTGTAGTTAAACTTAGACACTAATGAAATATTGTCAGAACATGTGGCCCCTGCTTTTGCATTTTACTGATTGTTCCAAGTAGCTTTGCTTCTTTCATTCTTTGTTATATATCTTTGGTCTTTGAATGTTATCTGTTTTTATGCCACCTGGATACTGAAAATATGCTAAAACTGCCACATCTTATATTCTTGTAAGACATTTTCCCATTTTTTCTCTTTAGATTTTTATGTTACTTTAATTAGCAGAACCTGCCTCTTTGTCACTCTCTTTATCCTGTCATGGTATTTAATAGATTCACTACACTGTAAGCAGAATATTTTCCTTAAATATTCTATATGTATCTTTGAAAGCAAATTCTGCACAACCTCTGCACTCCTCTGGTATATCAGCATTATGACTAAAACTCTCTGAAACTTATATTGTGGTATATTTAGAAAGATCACCTTCGTCATGAGGCAGCTCTATAGGTCTTTCCAATCAGTGCAGTGTCACAATGTATGCTATGCTAATCTGCTATTCATTTATCCAATTTGGAGCAAATAATATTGAGTCTTCATACATCTTAGCTTCTCTGAAGGAGCCTTTTTGATCTCTTGCTTACCAGTTGCTCTCCACTTTAGCTTGTCTTGTTTTTTCCAGTGAGACGCCATATTTTACTGAACTCACTGGGGTGGTCACAACTGTAGCAGAAGTATTAAGCTAGCAGCTCTTCATCTTACTATGCCCATCCACACCACCTGTTCTATTGTTTTGTGATAAAAATAAAAGAATGAAATCAAGAAGGGAGGGATTGCTAGTCCTTAAGTGCCCTATTCTGTTTAATTTGCTTTTACCTCGTGCAGTTAGTATGGTTTTGGAATTGTTTCTTTCTCACCATTGAGTGCTTTTTGGTACTCTACTTTCTTTCACTTATTGCTCCCTCTCTCATAGCACCCCTTCGTGTTTCATTTTTTTCTTGAATATTATCTGAATTCTTGTCTGTTGATATGAGAAGTGAAACACCTGTAAGAAGAAAGTTTGATATGTAATTATTTTCCGATTTTATAATGCAAGTACATGGGTGTTTAGAAGAATATTTGGTATACCAAAAGCCTACTAACCTCTCATCATTAGGATATCTCTGTACATAAGGTTTCACCGGCATTATATGGAAAATGAAACTAATATTTCGTATAAAAATCCAAAAAGTGGTATATCTTTTGTGATTTTCTTTAAGGGAAAATGTGAAGACATTTGAAATTGACATGTATGCTGAGGTACATATACAGGAGGTCCCCACTTCACGTCAGGGTCCGTTTCCTGACAGCTGATTTAAAGTGGATTTTGACTTAAGTCAGAACACACTTATAATTCGAACCTTGGTCTGAGGAGACTGGGGCAGGTGAGTCTGGAGAGGCAAAAGAAGATACAGTACATAATCTACAGAAGTAATCTAAGTTCTCAGTGTAAAATAGTAAAACTACACTACATGTACACTATACTAAATATAAAAATATTAAAGCACTACAGTAATACAAAACTACTATACAGTATGTCTTACTTTTACCCTCATATCTCCATTTCAGGTATCTTAATGCGAAATTTATTGCTAATGCTCTGCTTTAGTATCATTATTATCACTGTATTATCATAATTAATTTTAGTATTGCTACTATTACTATTAATATTATTATTATCTGTTCACTTGTTAGCTATATTTATATTCACTATAAGTGTATGTATTACCCTCTTACTTATTTGCTCATTTACATGTCTGCTTATAAGTGGAAAATGGTATTGCAAGGAATGGGAGCCCCCCTCCCTAATTATTTCTGCTAACATACTTGGAAATTTTTTTGCTGCTTTCTCATCACCACTAGCTAGCAGTTTTACTTTGCACCCATAGATTATGGAAATCAGCATGAGTCTTAAAATGCATAAACCAACCCCTACTGGCCACAAACCCTTCACTTTCACCCATAGGTTATGGAAATCAGCATGAGTCTTAAAATGCATAAACCAACCCCTACTGGCCACAAACCCTTCACTCTCACTCCTTTTTCCGACTGTTTTACTATTTCAACTTTAATTTCCATGGTGATGGCTTTTCTTTTCTTCATATCACTCCATCATAAGTATCACCACTACTCTTGGGAGACATAGTAGTATAAGGAACGAGCAAAACAAACGAAAGGGCAAATGAAAACGAGACATAAATTGGCTGGTGAGAGTAAACTGAGCTGTAATTCCTCTTCTTCAAATGCCGTGTGATGGCAGATTCTTACGTGACCCTCAACAAACTATTTTGAATATAATCGTATTAACGACTATGTGTTTGGTACTATTTTTTTAAATTTAATATTATGCAGCAGTATGACCAAATATATAAACAGATAAATAAATACAGACATTAACTTCATAAATACAATAGCTGTGCTGGTAGCTGTGTATTCATGTGTATTTCCAATAAAATCATGTTTACAGCAATGTGTGTGTTTTTTTTTTTAATTTAATGTAATCCTTTAATTTACCCAAAATTATAAACAACATAACAACTTGATAAATATGAATACAGCTGTGCTGTTAGCTGTGTATTTGTGTGTAGCTGTGCTTCTAGCTGTGTATTCGTGTGTATTTTGAATAAAATTGTATTTGCAGCTGTGTTTTTTTTTTATTAAGTTCAATATAAGCCATCAATATAGCCAAATGTATAGATGAATAAATAAATAAAGCCATTAACTTAATAACTATGAGTATAGCTGTGCTGCTAGCTCTGTATTCATCTGCCACACTCACAAACTGTTTTTGGTGTGCAATTTGAATTTACTGCACCAGCCAGGTAGGTCGAAAAATAAATAACTTAATAATTTATTAATTATTTATTCCCCTTCGTCGTAAAATTGAAATAATGTTCTATGGGGATCGCCTGTATTTGTAAATATGTTTGTTGCACTGTAATCCATGCTGATTAAACTTTGAGTGAAATCCTCCGTGCCATTTGATTTATTATCATATTTTTAGTTTTCCTCAATGTCAATTTCTTTCCCAAAATTTCACGTTGCAACTTCTAATAAAGTCAACTTAAGTTTTAATTTTTCATTTACCTTGCAGAACATGCATCAGTAGTAGATGTTTGCACGATGTGATGAATTCACTCGCCCAAAGTGGAGAAACTTATTCTGAGAGATTTATAGGATCTGTGCATGATGAATCAACTGTCCCTCTGTATCAAGCAGCTCTTATTCTTATGGAAAAACTGTCACTTATGGCAAGTAAGTATATCAAAGGATTTTGGCAGGTGTTTTTATGAGTGTAACACTTGGACGGGCAAAGCAAATTGACATTATTTGCCCCGAGCTCCATGAAAACTTTAAGAAGAAGAATAATAAGTGATGTTGAATTTCCTAGAATCAGTGACAGTTTTTATATTTGATCCAAGAAATTTATGATTGCTTTAATGTATACAATATTTAACATTGCATTAAGAAGAAAAATAATATTTTTTTCTTTCATTCTGAAATTTCTCTGTTCTCTTCTTGTTACAGGTGAATATGCTCGTACATTCATAGGGGACCCTTGTGAGGAAAAGGCTGATCCCAACGAATCATGTGATGTGTATATATGGGGCAGTAATTCTTCCCACCAACTGGCTGAAGGCACACAAGACAAAATTCTCTCTCCTAAACTGACACGTGCATTTAGCAATGTTCAACAGGTAAGGTGTAATGCTGATGTAAAGAAAATTATTTCAATACTTTTCTTTGCATTGTTGTTGATGAGAAATATCCAGTTGCTTTGTTGTTGAATTGAGTACATTCGTAATTATGAATTGCATATATCTCTATCAGATTGACTTGGATGAGGAAAGTTCCTGTCATCCTGTTTGCCTGTCTTTACTAAAGTAATCATATTAATGACTCGAGTATGGTGTCTTAAAGGTCGAAGCAGGCCAATACTGCACGTTCGTTGTCCACACTGATGGTGGTATTAGTGCCTGTGGAAAAGGTAGCTATGGACGTTTGGGCTTAGGAGATTCCAACAATCAGGCCACTCCTCGTAGACTAAATCTGGATGCTGGCGTTCGAAGGGTTTCCTCATCTAAGGGAAGTGATGGACACACTATAGCACTCTCAACTGCTGGTCAAGTATACACATGGGGAGATGGTAAGGTTTCTTATTATGGGCAATTTATTTATAGTTTGTTTGTTTGGTTTAGGTTTTATTCTTGTAACCTTCAAGTTCATAATTTATGTGAATTCAGATTTGTATTGAAGTAGGATGGTTCCATGGTGTGAGGACTGTGAGAGTTAGATATGTGGAAGCAGGAAAAGTTGAATGGAATGGGTAGAGCAGAGACAGATTAAATGGTTTTGAATTCCTAGAGAGAATTTATAGGTCAAGTATACAATTATTTTAACTATATAAACAGAAAGTGTGTTAGCCTGTACGGGAGGGGCCTTAATACGTGAGAGAGTGAGATGCATACAGGAAATAGAATGAGTTGGTGTGGAGTGATATTCTGCCTACCTTAATAATGCCACTGAACTAAATCGTACCTTCATGATGGAGATTGACAGTCTACACTCAACTAGGCTAGGTCACCTTATATCATTCACTTTTGCATTATTTTCATAGAAACTTCATTGACCTTGAAGCCTTTTCATGCATCTATTGGATTTTTACAGTAAATAAGACTTTTATGTTGCCCTTATTAAAGATGAAATGTTGGAATGATTCTGTTGATAACCTCTAGCAATTCTAGACTTGATTTCACAACTTGGAAACCCACGTTCATTTTGAACCTAAATTTTAATTCCTTTACCTCAATAAAAAAAAAGTGTTTCTGTTTAAGAATTTGAGTGCAGTATATAATAGGAATTTCGTTAGAATCTTTGTAAAATAATCCCAACCGATGTTGAACATATTCTGGTAAAAATACTTTGAAAACTTGTCCACATGGATTGGTAGAGATAAATTTTTGCTGAATTCTTTTAAAGTTACATAACAGAACAGTAAAACAAGGAATGATAAGACATTTCGTCAACGAATGCCTCATTGTACTCTTTACTCATTAAGCTTAAGATAAATAAATTGTATATTGCTTACAACTTATTTTATACTTTTTCGTACACTTTGCCTTCTCCTGGCAGGAGCAGGGTTACATTTACAAAATAAATAAGAAAAATTCATTCTGTAATCATATACGTTTACTCTGGCACTTCAAGTGCACTTCCAGACCCTGGCCTAGGGTGTCCCTGAAGTGCTTTTACACCATCATCAAGGTTTGATTTTGCTCACTGATATTCGTTATGGAATATTGTATGTATAGCATGTCATACCAATTCAGTCTATCTCTCGCTTGCCTCTTAATGTCTTGGATGTTAACACCTCCTCTGCACAGAGCAACACATTTTCTGTCCTCCCATCGTCTTCTTAGTCTACCTCTGGTGAATACTTGCTAAACCCAACTTATACATCCTCTTCGTGATTCATTCATTGTCTGCTCCTTTTAAGTTTCCACTCCTGCTAAGCTGTGTCTTGTTTCATTCTCTCCATTTATCTATACAGGGGGTTCCCAATTTACCACAGGGTTCCATTCCTGACAGCTGTCATTACCCCAAAATCATTAAGTCAGTAACACCTATTAAAAAAGAATACTCTAAAACATAGAAAAATAATCTAAGCTCTTAATTTAAAACATAAATTAGTAACACTATACTATACAGTTTTGCTTATCTTTACTTTTGTAATCTAAGACATAAAATATTAAAAGTATTTTATTCTGATTGATCATCGCCACGGTTGAATTGGCTAATCCCAGTGAACGGCCAGTGTTCATAGCATTTTCTCCCTCTTCCGAGCGTTTTTCTATTACAGCTTTAAGTTCCATGGTCATGGCTTTTCTTTTCTTCACAGCACTGCTATCAGAAATATTACCACTACGCTTGGAAGACATTGTAAGGACAATAATGAATGAACACTAGTAAAACCAGCAAGAGAGCAGATGAGAGCAATATCATTATGGCGGGCGAGAGCAAACTGAGCTGTAGTTCTTTTTCCTCTTCTAATGCTGCGCGACAACATATTCTTTCATGAGGCTCACAAACTGTTTTGCATAAAATCGTATTTACGGCTATGTGTTTGGTGACTTTGTAAATAATTTCAGTGTAATCCCTCTGTACAACCTAATACATAAACAAATAAATAAATAAAGCCATTAACTTTATATATACAACTACAGTTGTGTTGCTAGCTGTGTATTCGTCTGCCACGCTCACAAACTGTTCAGCGCGCACAGTATGAATTTACCACACAAGCCAGGTAGGTTTAAAAATTGATTTAATGATAATTTATGGATTATTTATTGGTCATTGTTGTAACGGCAGATCGATGTATATTGGGGACCCCCTGTGCTTTCTCCTACACATCTTGCGATCTCACATTCCTCACCCTTTGGAACCATTTGATTTCACAAAGTCCTTTAAAGACTTATTTTCCAGCATATCAAATTTCGTTTTCTCTCATACCATGCTTATGATGAAAGTGATTTTGTATGAGGTGGTAAATTGAAGAATAAATTTTACTTACTTCATATGCGAATTATGGTTAATTTTTTCTTGTTTTTTTACATGACAGTATTTCTTGCAAGAGTCAAAAAGAGGGTTAAGACTAGAGCAAATTGTAATAAGTAAAAGGGCTTCACAATACCTTCATGTTATTGTCTATTGAAGCTGCTTTGTATGACTTGCAGAATGTACAGAGGATATATTTTTTCTTCTGGGGACCAAAGTTAATAAATACTGTATATGTTTTATCCCTTTTGAACTAAAGATAATACATTGACTTTTATTCTCTGTACGTCATGATAGGCAGCTTAGGGATTGGATTGCTGATATCTCCTTTTTTGAATTTATTTCTTGTTCAAAGATAATAAATATATGTTTTATCCCCTATGAACTAAAGATAACACATTGACTTTTATTCTGTGTACGTAATGATAGGCAGCATAGGGATTGGGTAACTGATATCTCCTTATTGGAATTTATTTCCTTGCCACAAAATAGCTGTTAAAAGATGCAAGGAATATAAAAAGGATATAATGCTGCCTCACTGACTTGCATCTTTTGTTACCCCTGAGGATACCTTGCTAGGATCTGCTGTGTATGGCATTATGAATGAAAATGTTTATTAATTTTCCTCTGTATTCAGGTGATTATGGAAAACTCGGCCATGGCAATAGTGTCACGCAAAAATACCCAAAATCAATTGCTGGTCCTCTTAGTGGTAAAACAGTGCGTTGGGTCTCAGCTGGCTACCGCCACTCTGCTTGTGTCACTCAGGAAGGAGAACTCTACACTTGGGGCGAAGGGGATTATGGAAGGTTAGGTGAGTAATATGAGTGTCTCGCTTCAGCATCTGTATGTACAGGCTTTGATATATAGGGAGGATGTATAGAACATTCAGAATATCTATGGAAAGTATTACTTTCACACATGACTTAATGAATATATGCCTGTGATGCTGAAAAAGATAAAGAAGTATGTACCACATATACTTTAGCACTTCTAGCTACATCACCAATTTGTTTAATAATCAAGAAAGAGGAAATGGCAATAAATTTATGGGATCATAAACTCCAAGTAAATCCAATAAAACTTCAAGAGTAAATACTATTATACAAGCAATACCTAAAGGCAGTCCAATGAGAAATCTTTATAGCATGAAATACTTGTATTCAATAAAACAGATGCCAGATGGACAGAGCTGTTTGATGCTGTTAAAATTCCATCTCTGGAAGTGTTTCTGGTGGTTAATTTCTGTAAAGAATATCACTGGCTCTGCAGCCTATGCTGGAGACGTTGAGAATGCTTCTCATTTTGTGGATAGAGGATCTAGCCATATATCAAATAACTGCTTTCATCTCAAAAGAGAATTGATTGTTCCAAGTTTGAAAAGCTGAAAGCACGCACTGCAGAGAAAGGCAATAAACATCCATGGATGTAAAATTTAAAACAGTCGTGGCTGGTTTAAGCACTTCAAAAGTAGGAAATTCCTTTCTATCTCAGAGATATGAATGAGGCAGTATCAGGTGATGCTGGGATGTTCAAGATATCATCAGATTGTTTGAAGTCACTGAAGACACTTGAATACAACTACAAATAATTTTCTATATGGATGAAACTAACCTTTTTTGGAAGAGACTGTCATTACTAATGACCATTTCTATGAAGAAACAGCAATCTAAATGTTGAAAAAACTATCAAAAGCTGCCTAATGCTTGCTTAGGGAAAATGCAGAGAGCAAAGAAACTCAAGCTACTACTTGTATGGCACTCGCATAAGTGACAGGTGCTGAAGATATAAGCAGGGGTTGTCATTTGCTTATATTCCTGTCTAGAAGAATTTCTTGAGTTGCATATTCATCTGGACTACATACAGATTTAGTTTTATCCTAATATATATTACAGTAACCATTTATAATGTAACCGATTTTGCACAACATTTGTTTTTGCTTAAGAGGCTAAATTTTTCTTTATGTGGGCTTATGTTTATGATTTTTGGACCTTCTCAGAAATAGGTATTACTGAGAGCAGATTTCATATTTTTAACAGACAAAGTTTTTTGATGTTTAGAAAATTCATCATGCAGTTTATTGGAACAACCGTATTAATGGACCTATTTGGCCTGATTAGTCTGTTATTATAAGACCTCAGAACATGAATGTACATTTTATCATACACATATATACTTTTTTGTTGTTGTCTTTTACCTTACTGCCTAAGAAAGTACTTTTCAAATGATGTCGCTACTACCCATATAAGGTTGAGGGGTGGTTTTTTAAATACCTCAGAGATTTGAACTTGCTACTCATTCGACATGAACCAAGTTTAGAGGATTTGTCGTACTTATTAATTTTTCAGCTTATTCAGTGTGTTCAGAGTTGTTAAAAATATAATCTTTTTCTGGTGTTCTGCTCAGAAATTTTTCCCAAAGACTAAGAGAAAAATCAGATAGCTGATACATTTTACAATGATAATACTGCATAGGGTTTCTTGATTTAATTTTGTCTGTACAGCAACTTGGTAAAAGTAAATGCACTTATATTGTAGACTTTGTAAGATATTTGTTATTTGTTTATATTTTACACTTTATTTTGCATATTTTGTATCTGATTGAAACTAATTCTGTAAACTATGCAGTAATATTTGGTGGGATAGATTGAGAATGTCATCTTTTATCTTCAATATTTTACTCTTTTCAATGGCCAAGTGCTTACCTGGAGTTGCGGCTTTTAGAGCCTTAGCTCTTGTGAAAGCAAGACAGTGGTATATTTTGCTAAAGTTAATTTTTGCTACTTATAATAATCTTAGGAAGTCTCATATGTGTTACTGACATATATTAGGTGTAAGTAAATTCTAACACATAATTATGTTCTTACTGAAATGATTTTGTAGATAAATAAATGTTGTGTATCATTTAATGCATAGCTGTGTGTAATTGAATTTGAATTAAGGTCTCTGTTATGCGTGAAGAATATCTGCCTCTATATCTTTAAATTTGAATTTCAGGACATGGTGATAGCACAAGTCGTAACATACCAACTTTAGTTAGAGACATAGCTGGCGTTGGTCAAGTCGTGTGTGGCAGTGCACACACTTTGGCCCTCTCTGCTGATGGAAGAACAGTTTGGTCATTTGGTTCAGGTAAATTCCAGTTTCTTGACTATTATTTCTGAACCAGTATAAGTATTGAGGGGATGATGCTACATATGATTTTTGTTTTGTGTATACTTGTATGAATTGATCATCTATGAGAATATGTTATAAAATATCATTAAGTCCATACAGTGACCTTAACATGGTTAACTTTATTATCGTTCTTAGTTGGTCACATTGCTAGTACTTAGCGCTTGTTCAGAATTAAAAAAGCAAATAAGACAAATATTAATTGAACATCATATAGAGTAAGCGTAATATATGAAGAGCATTATATAATTGACCTAGTAATTACTGATTATGCTTTTCTGCAGGTGATCATGGGAAACTCGGGCATGGGGACACTGCCAAAGTGTATCGCCCGCGCGTTATAGAAGCACTACAAGGTCTTACTATCCGAAAGCTCTCAACGGGAACTCACGTATCGTTTGCACTCGCTGCTCATGGTCAGGTTAGTCATTTAATTAAAGCAGGCAGAGACTATTGCCAAGGTTGAAGATTAGTATTTTATTACTGTGTTTGTTTTCGTGCCAGAAGTATATATACATTGGTCATTCCAGTAACTTTAGTGTGAAATTTAAAGGTAAATACACTATGGAATTCTTAATGTTGATTGGCTTATGGTAATCACATATGACTTTTGGACTGTATTTGATCTAGATATCATATAAATTATGAAAATGACTATTATTATTGTTATATGCAGTATATCATTATTTTGGCCACATGAAATATTCTTTCTGATTTTTTTTTTTAATAGTATATTAAATGTATTGGATTTTGATATATATGAAGTAATAGTTGATGTTACAGTTACTCATATTGGAAATATGGTAATTCCTTATTTCTATATTTATCTTACTATTGCTTTATTTCAGTAAAAAAAATTTCTGTGAGACAAAATATTGTATGAAATTTTATTGTTTGCATAAGTGTGTTAATTAGAATATTGGTTATTACTGCAACTATCAGTTTGCAGACAAAGTTTCAGATGACAAGGACCCGGAAAGCTATTTGTTAATTTTTTTAGAACTTCCATCATGACAGTACAGATAGTGTTACTGAATAGCTTCTTCTCTGGTTTGCTATTGAGTTGATCTTTTGTCAGACAAAGAATCTTTCCAGTCTGAGCTCAGAATTGAGGATCTGTTGCTCGTTATGGGCCATTTTGTCAATATATGAGAATTGTCGAGGTAAGCAACAATATCTCATTTGTAATCCACCCAATGAATGGTGACCCCATCTTTCACATATTGTGCAATCCAACCCAAAAGATTAATCATTAGAGGCAGAGAAGTGAAAGAGGGTTGGGTCTGTCTTTGGAGTGGATACAGTACCAAAATTATCCAATTTCTTTAGCTGCATTGTGTCTTTACAGATATTAGTAGACTGCAGCATTATAGAAGAGAAATAGAGAGATCTGTACTTCATTGTTCAAATGCATAGCTATAGCATATATGCTGATCAGAAGAAATTTTAGTATAAAATATAAACAGCATTAAATCATAACTCTAATGCATATTCTTTTTTTTTATTTCATATGATACCTTCGTTCTGGTGCCTTCTGGTTTATAGTCTTTGACTATTCCAGCTGGCCTTGGTTGCTTTGCTTATGAAAATTATGTTAAAAATGAGTACTAGTGATCACAATAACGTGGCCTATAAATGAAGGTATCTATTAAAACACTAAAACATATTAGAGTAAATAGCGTGTATTTTTGATAAAGTAACTAATCCCAAACTTTCGGATACATCTGTCTCCATCAACTGGGATGGTACAAGTGATCAGATGACCACCCCAGTTGATGGAAGCAGTAATTTCCTAAAGTCCAGGGATTATTTTATTGTATTAAAAATATATACTATGCAGAAGCTCCCCTACTTAGGAATAACTGAGTTACAAACATTTACAGAGGCGAACAAAACCCTAACCCATTATCTACCCACGTATTGATATATGTATCACTGTACTGTAGTATTACATTATTATTACTGTATTAAATTTCATCAATACTGTATAGTTATGTTTTATGTAGTACTGAAGTGTCTTTAGTCTAAGTACTGTACAGTACTGCATATGTATATGTGCTTTGTTTTTTTACCTAAACACAACTTATGAACAATTCTACTTACGAACGGACTTCTGGAACCCAACTCATTTGTAAGTAGAGGGGTGTCTGTATATAGTTTTGCCTCTAGGGGTTTTATTGGACACCTTCAATAATAATAATAATAATAATGATAATATTAATGATAACATCAGGTTTATCATATTAGGAACCTTTAAAATTGTGCCTCTATAATATCAGCAGTAATTGCCCTCGTACTCTGATCATTTTTATACTATGAACTCTATTTTAAGAAACCCTTTACAGTCTTCAGTAATACTAATGTCGTATACTGTATAGTATACGAATGATAGTTAAGCAGAGAGGTGATCTTAGCATATTACAGATAATATTAAAGAGTTAAAAGGGAGTACATATTCCTGCATAGTTCAAATATGACCTATTTCACTGCCGGCCCAGCAGACTTGATAATGACTTATTAATATTATCCTATGGCTCTGCATTTTTGCCAGGAAGGCCAGTGATGGAGCTTATAAAAGTAAGTCTGTGCCCCAAATCAGAGTTCTTGATCTGACAAAAGAGTCAAGCTGGTGAACTAGAAAAGGTACATTTCACAGACAGTATCCATATTCTTACTTGCCACTTTGGAGGATCTTGACCAAAAATTCTAGACTTTTTTGCTCATGCACTTATCCACCATCCATTTACAACTTTTAGCTTTGGTGTTCCTGCATGGCAAAACTTTTAGACTTTAGTATCTGAAGTTGATGGATAGCTAATACTGTTTCCCATTTGGAATTCCACAACATTTCATATTTGAATAGCTTGATCATGTGTTTGTGTATGTTTAAGTAAATGCATAGTCTTATTCCTGGATTATGGCATGAATTTTCATTGGTTTGGCATCATTTTCCTAATGTCCTTGTTTATATATTATAGGAATAATATCTTGGCCTAATTATGAGAGACAGTTATTGAGACTTGCAAAAGGTTAGACGATGACACTCTATATTGCCTTGTGATGGATGTTCCTTCCTTGTAAATAGAACAAGTCTTGCAGTCTTTATTGATTCAAACAGGTTCAACCTAGAAGATGAATCAATAACATTAATATTAGTTTTTATTGTCTTACATATTTGGAATGGTTAGTGGAAACTTGATGGTGTATCAGCTCATTTCTTGTCAGATTGTTTTAAAACTTGCAAAGTACCTCTCTCTTCTTTAAACTTTAAAACTATATACTTTTATTTTACATTTCTTGTCAGTGATACCAAAATGCAATTGTATAAGTTATAATTCTGGTCACTGTTTTATCACTTGGTTAATGGAAGTGTGTAAGCATTGTTCTTGCAATTTGTAATTTTTTTCAAGTTCTTTCTATCGTAGAGTAAATTGGAAAATATATTTATATTTGGCTGATTCCGTTGCTTAGAAGAGGAAAGCTTAATTGATATAACATTAATATTAATGCAGGCTTGTAAGCTCATGCATTCATGAGAATTTTGGTAATCACAGTTTCTGATTATTTCATATCTCTTTTTAAGTTGTAAAATGTAGATGATTGTCATCCAAATGAAGGTATTCCTATAGATGTGCTTCAATGACAAAATATATTCATAATTCTTTACCATATTTAGAATGGTACAAACTGGGTAACTTTCCAGTATACAGTATTTGATGATAAACAATGCTGACCTTTTTCCCGTTTACTTGAGATATTTCCCAATTGATTTAGGGACATTTAGTTCTAACAATGCTGAACAGCTGAACAGTGTTTTGTTTTTATTTGCTCATAAATTAAGAAATCAATATTTATTGAAGTTTAATGACTTTGTTTTAAATTTACTTACTGTTCATAATCATATTTTTACGAAAATATAGCTGTCTAGTACAGATTAAACATTAAATTTCAGCGTAAGTTTAATGAAATAATATTAGTTTTGCCAAAATACAACATTTTCAAAATAGCTATAATGTTATGCTATAATCATAGTAAGGTTCTTGTTCTATCTATAAGTAAATGTGGCTCTCTTTTACTATTAGTTTGCAGGTATACTTTTGTTGTTATTAGTTTACAGGGCATTTGTGTAGAATTTCTCATAAATTTTCTTCATAGTTTGACGGTACAGGGGGTCCTCAACTTGCATCACAGTTCCATTCTTCAAGACCTGACATAACCCGATTATCTGCATAAGTCACAACACACGTAAATAAGTACCTACGTCACCCGCTTGTGCTAACACAGTAGTAAAGTTCATAAGCTAAGACAAAAAAACAACCTTTCTTTGAGATTTGAGAACTTAACTAGTACTAAAAAAGAGAACAATGCCTTATATATGTACAGTATACGATGCAGTATTCCTTACCTTTACTCCTGTGTTTGGCAATCTTTATCCTTGATACTCGTCCCCACGGTCGAACGGCTTAACCCCAGTGATCGGCCGATGTTGGTAGCAGTTTCTCCATATTAGAAGCGTTTTACTGTATCTAATTTCACTTGTATGGTAACGGCTTTCCTTTTCATCTAAACACTGCCATCAAAAGAATCTGCTGTATGCCTGGGAGGCATAATACAGGCCAAAAATTATCGCAGACATGAACGAAACAAACCAAAGAGCAAATAAGAACGAGAACGCTATGGGGTATGAGCGGGAACTGGAAGACATCTTCCTCAGTTTAATGCTGTGTGACGACATATTCTTCCACCAAACTCAACAAACTGTTCCAAGTGCGTAGATCGTGTTTACGACCGTATTTGGTAATTTTGTAAATAGATTCAAACTTTCCTTCACAAAACCAGATACATAAAGAAATAAATAAATTGCAGCTTTAACTTGGTATATACGTAAACAACAGTGTTCTGCCACGCTCAACAAATTGTTCTGTGTGTGTTGTTTTTTTTTTTATGACGCAAAATGCATAGGTAGAAAATACGATTTATTGATAATGGGAGATGCATCGTAACCACAAAACATCGTAATTCAAGGCCATCGTAAATCATGGACCCCCTGTATTATAATTTATCATAGATTTGTTTGAATTAGTAACAGCACTTCTTAAACCATCCATACTGGAATAAGAATTTGAGCCTTTGAACTTTTAGGTAGAATCTATAGTAGACATGTAAGTTGCAACTAGAAGATGTAGTTGTTCCCTAAAGTGCTAATAGACTAAGAAATTTAAATTCTTAATAGTTTTCTTCATTGCAGTCAGTATAGTAAAGTTTTTTGTTCTTCATTGCAATGAATGAGTTTTTTAGGAACAATTTGTTTCCTTTGATTCATCTTTTATAATATATATGCATACAAAATGCATCTTTTCTATGTGCAGATATCTACTTTGTTTAGAGCAATCATTTGCGACATTGAGTACACACCCCAAACTTGATTATTTAGGGGGTATTTCTAGAATGAGTTAGTAATAACTTATTATTTTTTATTGTGTTAATATCAGTGAGCAGTAAATCCCTCCATTGTAAAAATCAACGGTAATATATCTTTCTTTACAAAACATTTTTAAATTATAAGAGGTATACTAAATTTGATGTATCAGTGGCTACACTGTAAGCTCACTCACAATAATTCACGTCTGGAGTATCTCCTGAGTGCGTATGAAAGTCGTGTGGAGTCGTGTTTGCTCTGCTTTTTTGCTTTCGGTTCTTGCCAGTGTGAAAAAAAATCATCACTTTTGGCAATACCAACACAGTAATGCACCTCTGACACCTAAAATACTGAGGAATTACTGTATTTGCTGAGTGTTTAGGGTAATTTTCGTGTGCCTCATTTAGTTAGTTTTTACCTATATCGTACAAGTGAGCAAAGGCTAAATAGACTTGGTATTTGTGAATATTTGACATTTACTTATAGCTCTCCCACATGCTTATCAGATTTATTATATTTTTTGTGTATTATATTATTTCAAATGTGTGGAAAATTTAAACTCCTGAAGAAAGCCAAACACCCAAATAAACATTTATTCCTATTATTATAATGGTTCATCTGTTACAAAGCTAAGAATACACTTATAAATAGACCATGTAACTGACCAAATAAGTAAGAGGGTGATACGTAAGCTTTCAGTGAACACAAATATAAACTTACTTAGAATTTTAAAATTGTCTTCAATTAACAAATGTATATACAATTACCAATGAGTAATGAATAATCAGATAACTTAGTAAAGTGTATGAATATCATAATAATAGTAATAACAATAATAATAATAATAATAATTATAGTAAATAAAAATGAATGAAATTACCATAAAAGATCTATATACTTGCAAGTGAGAAATAGCATACTTACGGAATTAACTCTTATAGACTTTACAGATGTACAATCATTTATAAGTAGACAACGAATAAGCAGATGTCTGAGTAAAATGGAAACATATTCTTGATAATAATAATAATAATAATACAGTGTTCCTTCAATTATCGCGAAGGTTCGGTTCCGGGACCCGGCGCGAGACAGGAAAATCGCAGAGTAGGATCAGCCTATATGTACATAGATATTTTAATTTATTTTTACGTTTACACCGTATAAACTTTATAAACCCTCCCTGTACTGTTAACAAACCACCCTTTACTTCATAAATAACAGCATGCAAGCATAAATTTATATGACTTACTCATGTACATAGGTATTTTACAATTATTTTTACGTTTACTGTATAAACCCTCCCTGCACTGTTAAAAACCACCCTTTACTTTATAAATAACAGCATGCAACATAAATTTATATGTACGTGATAGGTAAACTTACCTTATCCGTTATGGTTAACATTTTCCTTTGCCGCTTAGGCTCACTACAAGAAGCCTTAGAAGATGAAGGATGCTTGGGAGGCATTGCAAAGGTTAAAATATGCGAGTAAAAAATCACAAGCAAAACGTATTAATAAGTACAACGTGAACGGCGCACACGTGAGTTAGACTGAACGAGTGAGGTGAGACAATGGAAGATGGTGGAAGCCTTTGTCCGAAACGCTGATAGCGGTATCGTATTGTCCATGTTGCAATACTGTTAGTATTTATGTTTTTTACTATTTTTTACTGTTTTATTATTCTTAGGCTAAGAAATACCTTTTTTTATCAATAAAATCATGAAACTACTGGAAATTTTAATATATATGCTAGCTCACGTAGGTGCGACCCCAATACTTTGTACACTATCGGACTCTATATCACATGATGCAATACTGTGATTTTTATATCTAAATTTATCTTTTTTACTATTTAATACTCTAAGTTATATATCTAAATTTATGTTTTTTACTATTTTTTACTGTTTTATTACTCTTAGGCTAGGAGATACTTGATTTATCAATAAAATAATGAAAATTTCAATATGTACTATCTTACGTAGGTTCGACCCTTTTCGTTTTCCGAAACGCTGATACCGGTATCGTATTTTACATGGTGCAATACTGTTAGTATTTATGTTTTTTACTATTTTTTACTGTTTTATTATTCTTAGGCTAAGAAATACGTTTTTTTATGAATAAAATCATGAAACTACTGGAAATATAAATATATATGCTAGCTCACGTAGCTCTGACCCCAATACATTGTACGCTATCGGACACTATTTCACATGATGCAATACTGTGAGTTATACTGTATATCTAAATTTATGGTTTTTACTATTTTGTACTGTTTTATTATTCGTAGGCTGGGAAATAAATTTTTTTTATCAATAAGATAATGAAATATGTTTTTTTTCAATAAAAAAACTAATTTTTTTTTTTTTTTAAATTTAATATTTTTGTATATACCCCCCCAAAACAAAATATTTGCCCAAAAAAATCCCTGTACATTGAAAACGCGAGCCAAGAAACGCGATACAACGAAGGATCACTGTAATAATAATAATAATAATAATAATAATAATAATAATAATAATAATAATAATAGTACCAATGAAAATAAAGATGATAATAATAATGATAATGATTCAAAAGTAGAACATTAGTTATAATTTCTCCATTAAGATACCTGAAATGGAGATATGGGATAATTGGGCATATATATGTACAAGTACAGTATAGTACAGTAGGTTAGTAGTACAGTCAAGATAAAACAGTTACACTAACAAGTGAACAGAGATAAAGCTTGCAAGACAATTAACAGCAACTGCAATTTAAAGATATGATAATAATAATAATTCAAATGGTAATGATGATATTAATAATAAAATATTATTAATGACACTCGATACTTAAGTTTAAAAATCATAGGCCATAATAGCAAGTTATATATGCAGATAGTTTTGAGTAAAAGTGACATTGTTATTGGCATTATCACCATATTTGTTCTTATAATTGTAATAATTAGTACTTAATTTAAAGATCAAAGAAGGTGATATCAATATATATATATATATATATATATATATATATATATATATATATATATATATATATATATATATATATATATATATATATATATATATATATATATATATATATATATATATATATATATATATATATATATATATATATATATATATATATATATTAGTTAGTATTAAGGAGAATTACTTTAAATCATTAAGTTTGATTAGTGTGTGAGCGGTAACTATTTGCCCAAAAGAAAACTGTATACTTTGCCTTTGAAAGCTGTGAAGGAGGAGGAGCTTTTAAGATGTTCTGAAATATTATTCCAAAGTGTTGGCTCTCTAATAGTAATCATCTCAAAACCTGCATCTATGTTTGTTCTCTGAATAGAGAGCTCATTACTCTGTATTGTGTTGGTTCCTCTTATATCCCTAGCTATATTGAAATTAAATAACCAGTTGGGATAGTGATATTTAAAAATTTTGTATCAGAACGTAAATAGTGCAGGCTATCTTTTCTGCCTGCTGCCACACAAGTTTTTTGAGAGCCAGTGTGATATCATATTTTCTTATTCCTCCCTGGGCAATTCGAGCTGCAAAATTTTTAAGCTTCTAGATTCTATTTTTCTGAGTCTTATTAGCAGCTCCTAATTCGCTTGTTCATTAATTAATATGACTGTGGGTTAGGGATTGGAGCACCATTATTTGAGTGGTAGTCTCAAAATTGTCTTTTATATGTGATAAGTACATTAGAGTTCCTGTTACCTTGTTGCAGTTTTCATCTATAAGGGTATCAAACAAAATGTAGCTATCAAAGTGAATTCCTATATTTTGGACAGTTTGCTAGGTATGATGATACTGTTTTTTGGAATTCGTGCTGTTTGATACTTTGAACCAGGAAACATCCATTGTGTTTTATTTTCGTTAATTAACAATCCGATTTCTTGAAAATTTGTGTATATTTTTGACAGAGTGTTTTCTGCTCTTAAAGTTAACTATTGAAGATTATTGATATTGCCACTAAGTAGTAGCTGATTGTCATCTGCATATTGTAAAACTAATTAGTCAGGTATGAAATTAGAGAGTCATTTACGTAAATGGCAAAGAGGATAGGACTAAGGACTGAACACTGGGAAACACCAAATGATGTATTTTTTGGAATAGAGATAATGTTGTTAAGACGGATTGACTGTCTGCAGTTAGATAGATAATCTCTAAACCAGGCCGGGTCAATATTTAGGTTGTACATTTGTTAAGAATTTCATGGCTTACAATGTTGAAGGCTTTTGATAAATCTAATAATACTAGCAGATAAATTTCTTCTCATCTGTATTATTGTATATTTTATCAGTAATTTTGAGCAGCACAGTTTCTGTAGAGAGTTTTGGTGTTTGAAACCATGGTGGATTTCAAATATTAATCTGTCTGTCTCTAGAAATACTGTCAACTAGTTAGCAACAAGTTTTTCTAATATTTTAGAGAAAATAGGTAGCAGGGAGAGGAGACGATAGTTTGTCACATCTCTATCACTCTTTTTATGTAGAGGAATTACATTTGATTTTTTCCAAGTATTGGGAAACATTCTTGTAACAATGAAGCTGTTTAAAGTTATTGTGGTATAAAATATAATCATAGATAGAGCATCTTTGATGAATTGAAAGAGTATGCCATCTGAACCATAAGAACCAGAGTTTTATAGGCTTTTTATGATAAGAATTATGGTAGCACAAGCAACAGGATTGATCTTGAAGTGATCTCTGATGTTTATATTGGAAAAATAGTGCTTTAAATAATTACTCTTGTTCATCGAGTTCATGTTTTCTTGTATTTCTCATAGGTAGTTTTTCCAACATTGGCAAAATTGTTATTAAAGTTTTGCGCTTTGTCTTTTAACTTAGTAATAATTTCATAGCCGCTCAATAGTCTTTCTATTGGGTATCATCCTTTTTATCACATTCCAACATGTTGTTGTATCATGTTTAGAGGCGTTAAATTGTTTTTTTGTAGAAAGTTTTATTACTTATATAAATGAGGGATCTGACACATTTCTTTTCTGCTTTATAGCAGTCATGGAGAGTCATATCTATTCATTTTTAGCTCTGTTTGTACAGTGTTGCCTCATTTATCGCAGTAGTTCGGTTCCGGGACCCGGCGCGAACCAGGAAATCCGCGAAGTAGGATCCCTTATATGTACATAGATATTTTAATATATTTTTACGTTTACACTGTATAAACCCTCCCTGCACTGTTAAAAAAACACCCTTTACATTATAAATAACAGCAAGCAACGTAAATTTTTATGAAAGTGATAGATAAAATTACGGTGAATGAGGTGATAATGACGTGACATACATACTCATTTACAATTATTTTTTCGTTTACGTACTGTATAAACCCTCCCTGCACTGTTAAAAAAAACACCCTTAACATTATAAATAACAGCAAGCAACGTAAATTTTTATGAAAGTGATAGGAAAACTTACCGTGAATGTGATGATGACGTGACATACATACTCATTTACAATTATTTTTTCGTTTACGTACTGTATAAACCCTCCCTGCACTGTTAAAAAAACACCCTTTACATTATAAATAACAGCAAGCAACGTAAATTTTTATGAAAGTGATAGATAAAATTACGGTGAATGAGGTGATAATGACGTGACATATATACTCATTTACAATTATTTTTTCGTTTACGTACTGTATAAACCCTCCCTGCACTGTTAAAAAAACACCCTTTACATTATAAATAACAGCAAGCAACGTAAATTTTTATGAAAGTAATGGATAAAATTACGGTGAATGAGGTGATAATGACGTGACATACATACTCATTTACAATTATTTTTTCGTTTACGTACTGTATAAACCCTCCCAGCACTGTTAAAAAAACACCCTTTACATTATAAATAACAGCAAGCAACGTAAATTTTTATGAAAGTGATAGATAAAATTAAGGTGAATGAGGTGATAATGACGTGACATACATACTCATTTACAATTATTTTTTCGTTTACGTACTGTATAAACCCTCCCTGCACTGTTAAAAAAACACCCTTTACATTATAAATAACAGCAAGCAACGTAAATTTTTATGAAAGTGATAGATAAAATTACGATGAATGAGGTGATGATGACGTGACACATACTCATTTACAATTATTTTTTTGTTTACGAACTGTATAAACCCTCCCAGCACTGTTAAAAAAAACACCCTTTACATTATAAATAACAGCACGCAACGTAAATTTTTATGAAAGTGATAGATAAAATTACGGTGAATGAGATGATGATGACGTGACATACATTTGTACATTATAGGTAAACTTACCGTGAATGAGGTGATGATCTCATTCTCGACCCCGGAGGAAATTATTTCGCAGCCAATAAAAGCTTTTCGGTTGCTTTTTGGGGGAGAAGAACATGGTAATGGGGAGTTGCTGTTGTTGTTTCTTCATTTGTTGGAACATGGCATGGTAAGGAGTCATGGCATCGTCGAGAAAATTACAGAAGGTCACCGAACGAACCATATTTTCGTCATGATCCTGCGAGAGTTGTTGGAGTGCTTTGTAATGTTCATACATGGCTGCCAAACGTTCGAGTGTAAGGCCAGGTTCTTCAGTTGGTTCGTGCGATTCCTCAAGTTCTTCCTCTTCTTCGCTCGCTGATTTCGTCATTTCATCCAAGTCTTCATCACTCAAAGGCTGCGAGTGGCAGTCAATCAGTTCATTCACATCTTCGGGAGTCATATCTTTAAAGCCTTCTCCTCCTAGCAATGCAGCCAACTTCACAGCTTTCGCAACTGCCGCCTTCTGCACCTCGACAGGAGCAAATCCCTTGTAGTCGTGAATGATTTCAGGCCACAATTTCTTCCAGCTGGCATTGATTGTGGCCGACTTCATCTCTTTGATTGCTTTCTGAATATTTTTTAGGCATGTGGCAATCGTGTAATTACGCCAGTAAGTCTTCAATGAGAAGTTTTTGTCCGAATCCATGGAATCAACTAGGTTCGCCAGGGCATTTCGTGTGTATAGGGCCTTGAACGCACGAATAACGCCTTGATCCATAGGCTGAATCAGTGACGTCGTATTCGGTGGCAGGAACTCAACTTGAACACCGTCATATTGGAGCTTGGTTGCGTGGCCACCAGCATTATCCATCAAAAGAAGGACTTTAAATTCAAGGCCTTTTACCATAAGATAAAGCTTTACCTGAGGGATAAAGCATTGGTGAAACCAGTCCAATGTGAGGCTTTTCGTGATCCAGGCCTTGGGGTTATGCATCCATTACACTGGCAGCAGATTCTTATTCTTGTTCTTCAAACCCCTAGGGTTCTTTGACTTGTAGATAAGCCCGGGCTTTAACATGAAGCCCGCAGCATTCCCGCACATGATGAGGGTAACGCGATCTTTGTGCGCTTTAAATCCCGGGGCTTTAGCTTCTTCCTTGAAGAGAAAAGTGCGAGATAGCATTCTCTTCCAAAATAAGCCAGTCTCATCCATGTTGAAGACTTGCTCAGGAACATATTCCCCTTCGGCGATAATTTTCTTGAAGTCATTCTTGACGTAAGTTTCTGCGGCAGCTGTATCTGCAGAGGCAGCCTCGCCATAAACTGAAACGCTCTTTAGGCCATAGCGTTTTTGAAATTTGAAGAACCATCCCCTGCTAGCAATGAACGGTTGTATCCTCGATGGAGAATCGCTGGAGGGTCCTGGTTGTGGGTCGTCGATATCTTCTTCTCTCCCCTCCTCTCCACGGTCGCCACTGTCGTCATCGGGTTCATTTGCAGCGAATGTCTCGTACAGCTTCTTCTCCTTTGTTTGTATGATATTGGTGTCTAAGCTGATGTTTTTCTTTCTGCAATCAGCAATCCACAGGGCTAAAGCAGCTTCCATGCGCACTACTGCCTTATTGCGGGGTGATACGAGCCTCTTCGCCGATTTATTAAAAGAAATGCTCGCTGTTTTCCTGATCTTTGCCTCATCCTTTTTTATGTAACGCACAGTAGATTCATTGAGGCCAAAATAGCGTCCGACATTCACAAACCTTTTTCCTTCTTTCAACATATCTAATCTAAGAGTTTCACTTTATCTACAATGGTTAACATTTTCCTTTGCCGCTTAGGCTCACTACAAGAAGCCTTAGAAGATGAAGGATGCTTGGGGGGCATTGCAAAGGTTAAATTATGCGAGTAAAATAAATCACAAGCAAAACGTATTAGTAAGCACAACGAGAACGGCGCACACGAGAGTTAGACTGAGCGAGTGAAGCGGCACATTGGAAATTGGAGGGAAAAGCAAACTGCAATGAAAAAGCCAATCAGACCCCATGATACAGAAAATATTGAAAAACAATTCTGTGATTCGTTGTCTCCCGACCTTTCAGCCAATAGCATTCCATGAACTATCTCGCGTAGGTGAGAGCCTTTTCGTTTCCGAAACGTTGATAGCGGTATCGTATTTTACATGGTGAAATACTGTTAGTACTTTATGTTTTTTTATTATTTTTTACTGTTTTATTATTCTTAGGCTAGGAAGTACTTGTTTTATCAATAAAATAATGAAAATTTTAATATTCACTAGGTCACGTGGGTGAGAGCCTTTTCGTTTTCCGAAACGTTGATAGCGGTATCGTATTTTACATAGTGAAAGTACTTTTAGTACTTTGTTTTTTTTATTATTTTTTACTGTTTTATTATTCTTAGGCTAGGAAATACTTGTTTTATCAATAAAATAATGAAAATTTTAATATTCACTTGGTCACGTAGGTGAGAGCCTTTGCGTTTTCCGAAACACTGATACTGGTATCGTGTTTTATGTGGTGCAATACTGTTTACTATTTTTTACTGTTTTATTATTCTTAGGCTAAGAAATACGTTTTTTTTTATCAATAAAATCATGAAATTACTGGAAATATAAATATATATGCTAGCTCACATAGCTGTGACCCCAATACATTGTACGCTATCGGACACTGTTTCGCATGATGCAATACCCTGTACTGTGAGTTATACTGTACGTACGTATATCTAAATTTATGTTTTTTACTATTTTTTTACTGTTTTATTATTCGTAGGCTGGGAAATAATTTTTTTTTATCAATTAAATAATGAAAATTTGTTTTTCAATAAAAAAAATTAAAATACTGAATTTTTTTTTTTCAATATTTTAATATTTTTACGTATACCCATAAAATAAAATAATAATTTATAAAAAAAAAAAAACGCGATAGAGTGAGAACGCGAACCAAGAAGCGCGAATAACCGGGGTAACACTGTATTTGATTTCTGATGTGCATTGCCTCTTTAATGTCATCATTATCCAAGGGGCTGAGGGGCGGGTTATTTTTATTGTTACAATTGGTGCGTCATTAACTCGGCATTCATGAAAGACTTTTGTCCGAATATCTGCCTGCAATAAATTTTACCTGAGTTTAGGATTCCATTAAGTATATTTCTGTTGTTGATTAATGCTTCACAAAAGATATCAGGGGAGGAATTTTTAAGGCACCGGAATGTCATGAAAAGAGGCATCTTTTTGGGCTTGTTTATGTTTAGCATAGCAATATTGAGCTCATGTTTTGCAATCGGGCAGGGAACTACGTCCCAGTTGGGTATACTTCCCACTTTCTTTGTTATTATCGGATATATCAGAGTCCCGGGGCAGGACAGGCCGGATCCTAGGTCGGGGCCGCTCGTACCCCGCCCTGACGGCCTAGACGGTCGACGCCCTTGGTTGGGCTTACTACCCCCGCTGCGCCCCCCCCTGGCCTTACACCGCGGTTCACGAGCCCTGCCCTGATTATCCTTTTCATTTTGTTATCTGCTGAGAGCAAGTCATCATAAAGTCACCAAGTATATATATGGGTTTGTGGTATGCACGAATATTTCTAAATGTTTCTAGCAGATGATTGAATGAACTGAAAGGTACTTTTGTATAACGGTAAGCACACCCTGTGATGAAAGATTGGAGTTTCTGATACTGCATAGTGACACATATATCTTTGAACTCTTTGTTTTTTTTAGATCTGTGTTTTTTCTGATGCACTGAAATAACTTCTAACATAAATCCTGACCCTTCCTCCATGCCCATGGTCATGACGAAATATTTTAAGCTCTGGGATATTCACATGCTTCTTTTCAGTTATAGGAAGAAGCCAAGTTTTTTCTTACACAAAGGATATCTAAGCTGTAGTTCATTAGCATTATTATTTCCTCAAAATTAGCAAGAATGGACTGAGCGTTTACATACACTAACGATGTATTTTCACCGTGCTTCAGGGAGGTATCCGTAATCATAATTGTAGTTTTTTCTTTGGTTTGTCCCTAGGTTTTGTTGTCTACTTGATACTGTTGGGAATTCAAAGTCATAGTATGTGCTGGGATTAGCCCATGGATCCTGGTACAGTATCTGTACCTAGCGTTGGATGGGTAGCTCTTGGTTTTAGTATGTGTCATGGTATGTTTGGACATCCCCAAGGTTTGTTTGCCTAGGTGAAAGTCTTGGGGGGTATAAGAACCATCTTCCTAGGAAAGGTTTATTGTCTGTGGACGCTGATAAGAGAGGTTTGTATTGTGTGTCTTTCTGTAATCTCGCTGATATGTGAGTATATGGTTTTGTAGAGTAAACACTAAGAGTGTAAGAGTGATATTTAGGAGCAGTAATAGCTCTGTAGTTAAAGGAAATGGAAGAAGGCTTAGTTTTCTTTGAAAAAGTGTAATAAGAAGAAATTCAATAAAAGTTCACAAGTTAAGTTTATTTGGTGTCTGAGTCAGAAAAAAGCCAAGAGAGAGAGATAGAGAAATAAAATATTCAAGACTCAGTATGAGGGGGAAAAAATTTCTGGAATGTCTAAGGCTTGTCTATCCATTGGTGCAAAGTTTTATATAATATAGTTTTATATGACATTAATCAGTGATCCCCTTGAGGCTGCCAGCTTACACCAGGAAAACGCTTTAACATGGTTGCGAATGATGCGTACCCATGGATTCGTTATTAGTCATTAATGATATGGAAAATGTATGTGCAAGTGATAGGAGTTTGAAATTTGTGAGACTATGCAGTTGTTTTGTTTTTGCTTTGTTCTATTGATTGAAGTCACTCTGCAGGACCTCAGGAAAATGCGTCAATTAGAAAGAGTTTTGATACTATGCTACATAGGTAAACACCAAGATCTACACTCCATTGTTTATATATAGAATTTCTCAGACCTATTCTTTTAATCAAAATTATTGCAACTCTGTGCCATATGATGTTACCCTTAATCAAATAAAGAATACATGTCATTGGTTACGGTTAGCCAGATTATTATTGATATCTCTAGTTATGTATGAGGTTAGGAATTTAATATTTCTTGTTATGTGATTAACAACAAAAGAAATCGATGTATTACTCTTACCATATGAAATTTGAAAATGGAAGCTCTTTTTTAGCTATTATTTCTGAGGGGAATGGCTAAAATTGATCCAAATTACAAGTTTTAGTGCATTGTATATCAGAATTATTATATTTTATAGTTTTTTGCATTTATAGTTAGGTCTACCTAGATGTCGCAGAGGTAGTTTATTGAGATTGTAGTTCAGTCTGTAAGAACTCCTTTATGAAGTGGTTATGCCATTTCTTTATAATTTAGCTCTTTATGAGGATATGGTTTCAAGGTAGAATAACGCTTAATGAAAATGAGATTGTGAATTTGGTAAGAATTTAAGTTTCCAATTTTATTTAAGTGTTTTTCAGTCTGCCTTATATATTGTATAGTCTTCTGTTATGCTGCAGAAGAAAATAATAAAATCTCTTCTTAACACTTCATTGTTTATACTTTAAAATATATTACTGTTTTTTCCCTGTTCTAGGGATAGGCCTTGTTTGTATTGTGTCATTAAAGCAAGGATATTTAATTCCCTACCCTCTCTTTCATAATTGCTTGACTTGCCTTAATGAACATTGTCTTCTATACTGAAGAGGAAATGGGCCCACAAGTGATGTCAAGAGTACCTTTTGGTACTGCTCTTAAAATTCTTATTTATTGGTATGAAATAATGACACTTCTATTTTGTATTAAATTACCAGCATGGGATCAGTGGATAATTTTTGCATAGCTTTTAAGACGGAAATAAGATAAAGACATCCTTACTAATGCAGGGGAATCCTATAGCCTACTGTTTACTTTTAATAGATGATCATTCACTGGCTAATAGTTGGTATTGTTTGCATAGTTGCTCGAAAATTGTAATTACCTTGTCTTGTAAGGAATATATCACGGTTTTTACATTACTGCTGTTGTTAGCTAACAAGTCTCACTATTAAATGGTTTTTAGCTCTTTGCGTGGGATGCCATAGTTTCTTGACATATGACTAACAGCTTGACAAAATAACTGCCAGACGTCTTGTTTCACATGGACTTTGGTAGCTGAACATTTTACAATACTGATACTTTGATGTGGTTTTGTATTGTTGAATGTAATTTGGAATATGACTGGAAAATCAGTATAGTATTTTGTATTTTTAAAAAGCTAATGAGTACATGTGATTATTAAAAGATTTTATTTCATCTTACTATGCAATTATGAATAAGTTCCCCAGTTTTACCAAGAATCAGGTTGCATTGTACTGTATATATGATATCTTTTATGGCTTAAATATAACATAATTAAGTATAAGGAAAGCCACATTGATCTGTAGATGTAAATATAATGCCATATATTTGGATAAGAATTTCATGCCAAGCCTTCATGTTACACCTTTCTCTCACACCCAGGTGTGAGAGGAAGGGGTGTCATGTTACCTTTGAAGTCTATGGGAAGCCTACCCACATAAATAGTTATGCTCATCTTTTGCTTGGCACTTAAGTTCTGTTACGTTGGGTATTGTATATACTATGATTCTAAGTTCTTAGGAATTGTAATCCTCTGTATTCGGACCAAGAACTTGATTTCAGGGAGGGGGGTATGAATACTTCCTCTGTGTTCCCCTGCGTGTCGTAAGAGTCGACTAAATGGGGAGGAGCGAGGGGACTGGGAATCCCCTCTTCTGCATTTACTTCCCACAAAAAGTAAAAGTATTTTCTTTGACTCAGCCACCCCCCTTATAAGGGGGAATATAGTTTTGGTATATTGATGATTCTAAGTTTATAGGAATTGTAATCAAAGCAGATTTCAGTCATTTATACCATGATAGATTCATGCCTATAGACCTGAGTAGAACCTAGGGCATCATGAATAGCACAATAGAGAGGAAAGAATTTTTAAAGCAATAATTAAGGAATAATTAGGATTCTAAATTATTAAGATATCTTAATAATGATGGATAAGATATTTGAAGGAAAGGATGGTTGGAATTTAGGTCTTTCTGATACTTCCTAAAACTATCCCACAATCTTTAAAAGTAACCTTTGTAAAAACAGGCTTGTAAAAAAAGACAGAAAGGGTGGGGAATATGTATTTCCTTTGAAAACTGTTCTAAGGTCTGTGTTGTGGAAGCAGGGGAATCATTGGAAATATGAAGCCATAAACGTTAATAAGAGTGTAGGGAAGGCCAAATGAAGAGCTCAGTATCTTATTACATAGGCAAGTTGTTGAGGGAGCTCGGATAAATAATTTTGGAATATTTAAAGTTAACAGAACTTGTATTTAGAAAGTTCGTTTAGTAGATATAAAATAACTCCTGGTGTGACAGTAGAATGTGACCGAGGTGAAAATAGGTTGGAGCCAGAGTTTGTAGGCAGAAGGAGCTCCAGGCGATATAAGAGGGCTAGGTTCATCCTGGGTCTTAAGTCCTAATGCATTGTCCATCACAGATAGACACTGGTTTAGTATAGCCTTTAAGATTGGGATGTGACTCTTTCCCAAATATATTTTATAAAATTTCATCGACTGATCAATGTGATTTTCCTAATCCATTCGTTTAGATCAATACACTTCTTCGAAATATTATTATTGTATTTAAGATATGCTTTGAAATTGGGGAATTAAATAATAACTGCCATAAGATTATCCCACTGTATGCAGCAACTGCTTTATGAAGGTGGCAGTATATATGGCAGAAAGCTTATCTAGTTTTGTCAATAGCTTAATTTTACAAATTGGAACTGTTAAAACACTACTTGATTTACTTTATCTTATTAAGTTCAGGCATTTACTTTTGTAATTTTTATATATTTTCCTATGCGAGGGCATACATAATCTTCACATTACCTTGTGTATACTGTTGAAATTATCCATTTATGTAACCATAATTATAAATTACAAGAACATTTCCCTAAGAATATATGCAGAAACAAGTAAAATAATAATATAGAACTGTGAAGCTTATTCGTCATACAATTACAAAGTAAGATATATTTTATTATGTAAATAAAGCTAGTTTATTGCTGTTAAGCCAGGCTTTGATATTTTGATAATTGCTTTTAAACAAAAGAGTACAGTTTTAAAATGTCGGTGCGGGTATATATATATATATATATATATATATATATATATATATATTATATATATATATATATATATATTATATATATATATATATATATATATATATATATATATATATATATATATATATATATATATATATATATATATATATATATATATATATATATATATATATATATATATACAATTTATTGTCTGTGCATGATTAATTAGCTTTTATTATCATGATATTATGCCAGATTCTCTTGTTAAGAAATAGGTATTACATAAGAAAGTTATATTTTGATTCATGACGTTTCCTCACAATTTCTTCAACTATTTTGTATGGAATATTTGTTTTGTATATTCCACATTTATTCATGCTATGTGTCGGGATAGTGAGGAAGATAAACATAAGTAACTTTTAACTTTTAAATTTTCTTATGCTTTCCTTTTTTTAGTCTTGCTCTTATATAAGTCAATCGGAATTAGACATTCAGTAACTGTAGGCAGAATTACAAAATTGCAAACAAAAGAAGAGTGAGTGATTTAGGGAAGTTGTTCTTAGATCTGTTTTTTTAAGGAAGATATTTTACATGAGCAATAATGTAAAGATTCAAGTATCATCACAGATGAGCCCACAGTCTTGATGTAGCATATATCTTGTTTATATTTTTTAATTACAGAATTTGTATAGTTTCTCTCTCAAAAAATGAAACAAAACGGTGTTCCACTTTTTAAGATGTGTTTTTGTTAAGAACAGAAAAAGTCTGGCATGGTGTCTCTATAACATAACCACATCCTGCAGAGAATTTGTATTATTTTATTATTTTTGTTTGTAAATGTAAATAGTGTGTAGTTACCTTTCATCATAATTTACAACCTTTAAGACTTTCCATATCCCTGCTGATATTTCTCTGCCCTGTGTGTAACTCCTGGACATCAGGCCCAGGGTGGTGACACCAATCATTTTCAGGTATGGGTGTGGGGTTCAGGACCTTGCCTTGCTTTGGGATCACCAGATGCAACTGTGCTTAGACCCCGTCCAGTGGAGGAATTAGCTGGGTTGAGAATCGTAGACATATCAGCTGGTGACTCTCATGTCCTCGCTCTCACACAAGGAACAGAGGTGAGTTCTGTTGTAGAATCATTTCACTTAGTATTCAGATTGAAGCTACTTTGATATTTGTTTAGAGCAAGAAAGTTAGATAATTAAGATAGCAATGGGAGCACCTAAAGTCTTGTCCTTCTTCCGGTATGTGTAAGACATGAAGCTTGGTGGGTTCTTAGCTCCTGCATAAACTGTTCAAAGGAAAGTAGCATAGAGAGAAAACACTGTCGAGTACGCTAACCATGGACAAGAAACCTGTTAATAACTATAAAGGATATTAATACTCTAATGGCTCCTGGCTCTAGCTAAGGCACTGCTCATTCCACTTAGAAGCTCAAGACATTGGAGAATATATTCCGCATGTATGTTGAAATATAGAATTTGCACTTTGATTCAAGTTATTCACCTGTATTCCCAGGTTATTTTTTAAAGGATTCCCTAAATCTAAAGGAGATGACTCTAAATACAGTACCTATCAGGCCAAAGGGAGTCTTCAAAGACCCACCGACCATGGAACTTGATGGGTTTTCATATTGGAGACTATTATTTATTTTATTTTATTAATTTATTGCGCCAAGGCGTCAGACATTACATGAGTTCATACAAATAATGCTTCAAATGGATATAAAACCAAGAATTGAACATGGTTTACAGGGAGGTGTACATATTGATAAAACATTGCTGCATACTAACACACAACTCACAGAATGGCAGCACAGAGTACATTATATGCAAAAGTAAAGCTCAGAGAAACGCAGAATGCACAAACAGAATTATACAGCAACATACAGAAAATATATGTATAATTCAATATAATTAATGGCCACCAAAGTGAGGAAAACGAGCAAGAATAACATCAAGGTTGTCATCATTAAGTAAAAATGAGCAGATCTGTATTAAGTTCTGACCTCGTGGTAAAACATCTCTCACTGTGGGGCACTGAAGACAATAGTGGTCAAGAGTGTTAGCATTAGTTCGGTCGCATAATGTACAGGAGGTGTACTGTGGCATATCTAGAGTCTGGGAGACCTGCCATAAAGGCCGATACCCCATTCTGAGCCGAGCACTAACTACATTGTTTTTCCGCACCATTAACCCGCGTCTGCGATACTTGTAGCGACTGTGAAGGAAGTGATCATGGTGCTGTATGGACACACTGTTGGCCCTCTCCGTGTCCCTGCGCTGGACCGTCATGGCAAACCCAGCTGAGTAGATGATGTTACGTAGGCATCGGAGGGAGGGCTCAGCGTCCACAGCATGCCCATCCAGCATACAATATATATATTGGAGACTGGCAATGTGAGTGCAATACGGAAGTGGTTGCCATTACTAAGGTCTGGCCCATAGGAGATGGTACAGATTTGGAGTAAACTGTTGATTTCATTTGATAAAATTACTACCTGATAGGACTTCAAAACGTATTAAAAAAAAAAAAAATTTCAGATAGTGGAAAAGCTCTCTTGCAGACTTCAGTTTTGGAGTAGACTTTTACTTGCAGTAAATAAATATACTACCAGACTGGACATTAAAGCATCTCGGGAGGTCACTGAACATTTCCAGCAGGGATTGATGTCCTGTACTCCCAAACCTCCACATAGAATTAAGTGACCATATAACCATAAGAGTAATGATCTAATTCTACTGAATTGAAAGAGCCACTAAGATTGTAGAAGAGAAGAATATGCATTGGACTCTTATGGAAAAAGGATAATAACCCCTAGAAATTCCAAAATGTCATTGCAAAAAGCTGTAAGAATTAGAAACCACACAGAGATATGCACCCAAACCAAAATGATCAAATTGCCTCTTCTTTGACCATTCCTATCCTATTGATGGATGGAATATCCCTGAAATGGCAAGGATAAAGTAAGATGCAGGCATGTTTCAGTCACACGGACCATAGAAGCACCAACATCAGCTTAGCACTTTTAGAATTCCCCAAGGTATTGGTGTAGACTCCTGGTATTCCATAAATGAACAGTTAAAGGGGAGGGACTCATTGTTTTAATTCTTACTTTTTATGGAAGCAGCTAGTTTCTTGGAATGGTCACCTTGAGAAGGAACAATCAAAGCCCGTAGTAGAAAATGGGTGTCCATGATGTAAAACCGATCACATCTAGAGTCAAGGATAGATGGGGCTTCATTGTAGAAGTGTAAATGTTCAAGTTTTATTTTATGCGAGTTCAAGATGATGGGTGGCTGCAATGAATCCACACTCTGATTAAGATTAAAGATATTGCAAAACATTGTTATGTAGCTTAATTGGCTGTGATCTCTTGGTCCTCTGTTACCGGGGTTATAAGTGATATCGTACTATGCTTTGTTACTCCTGCATTTTAGAATTACTGTATTGAGAACCTGATTCATTTCCAGCCTCAAATGTGAAGTCCTGATGGTAATGTCGTATATATATATAATATATACGATCAGTATCTGAATAGATTAATTAATGAAGTGTTTAGTGACTGTATGCTTATTACTTTTAATTGTAATTGTTAAATTGCTAAACTATATGCAATGATAATTATCTTTTTCTTAGGTATATGCTTGGGGTTCGAATACAATGGGCCAGTGTGGTCAGGGACACACAGTGTCACCTATTACACGACCAAAGAAAGTTATGAGTTTAGATGCTTCAATTCACCAAATCAGTGCCGGCACAACTCATTCTATGGCTTGGACAGCTATCCCTACAGACAGGTATGTTATGAAGCAGTGGCAGTATTAAATACAGTGCTATAATCTTCAGTTAGATATTATATGAGACTTCAATAATCTTCTTCTTCTTCTTCGTCTACATCATTTCCCACTTTTATGTGGGGTCGATGTTTCTGTCCAGTTTTCTACATTTGTTTCTGTCCCATACCTCATCACCCAACAAACCTTTAGACCTCAGGTCGTCATTGATGCAATCCATCCACCTACGCTTTGGTCTCCCTTTCCTTCTCCTACCCTGTATATCCATTTCCATCACCCTCCTCCCAACATATTGTTCATCCCTTCTAACGACATGACCATACCATCTTAGTCTACTTTCTTGTATCTTATCTGATATTTCTCTAACTTTTGAGGTACCTCTAATTACCTCGTTTCTGATCTTATCTCTTCTTGTCACCCCACACATCCTTCTCAACATCCTCATCTCTGCCACATCCAGTTTTTTCTCTTGTGTCTTCTTTATTGCCCATGTTTCTGCTCCATACATCATCGCCGGTCTCACAAGTATCTTATGCACTTTACCCCTCAACTTAATACCTATTCTCCTGTCGCACAGCACCCCAGACACTTTCTTCCAATTCTTCCATCCCGCTTGTATTCGGTGGGTTATTTCTGACTCTAGGTCACCATCCTCTGCTACTGTTGATCCCAAATACTTGAACTTTTCAACTCTTTTCAACACCTTCCCCTGCAAATTGACCTCCCCATCCTCATCATCTCTCAACCTCAAGTACTCTGTCTTCTTCCTGCTGATTTTCAGTCCTCTATCCTCCATCACTCTTCTCCACTCCTCAAGCTTCTCCTCCACTACCTCTTGTCTGTTGCTACACAGTGCAATGTCATCTGCAAAGAACATACACCACGGACACTGATCTCTAATACCCTGGGTTACTACATCCAAGACCAGATCAAATAGATATGGACTCAAAGCAGACCCTTGATGCAAACCAACATTTGCTGAGAGACTTTTCGTCAAGCCCACACTGCTCTTAACATTTGCCTCTGCCCTCTCATACATATCTTGGATGATTATTACATATTTCTCGGGGACTCCCTTTTCTCTAATACACCTCCACACCTCTTGACGTGGTACTCGATCATATGCCTTTTCCAGGTCAATAAAGACCATATGCAGTCCTTTCTCTTTCTCCCAATGCTTTTCCATCTTTTGTCTCGAGGCAAATATGGCATCAACTGTCCCTCTTCCAGGCATGAAGCCAAACTGTTTATCCCCAATTGTCGTTACCTCTCTGAGTCTCCTCTCCATGATCTTCTCCCATATCTTCATAGTATGACTTAACAACTTTATACCTCTATTGTTTCCACACTCCTGAATGTCTCCCTTCCCTTTATAGATTGGGATGATTAAGCTTCCTCTCCATTCCTCTGGCATCTTTTCCTGACTAAAGATCTTTTGCATTAAGTCCCACAAGATATCTATGCCTTCCTCTCCAAGACTCTTCCATACCTCCTCTGGCATCTTATCAGGTCCTGCTGCCTTTCCATTTTTCATTTTCCTTACTGCCCGCTCTACCTCTCTTCTAGTCACTGTTGTTGTAACTGCTTCATTTGGAAGTCTATCTTCAAATACAACTGCTTTATAAAGCATGTCATCATTTGTTATATACTCTATGTTATGTTTTTACACAGGGTTTTATGTAAAATTTCCTTATGTCAGAGTGAGAAGAGAGAGAAAATCATAGTAATTTGTTAAATCATGCTTTTAAATAAAACTACAGAGTTTATCTTCTTAAAGCTTAAAAATGTTATGTTTCCTTCAAAGTAAAGCCTTATATTTTACCAGTATTTTTCTTCGTATGTATTGAATTTGCGATTATTTTTTCTATTATTTGTCCATCATCATGTCTTGTGCTGCTTAGTTGTCTGCTTGCATCACATTTACTGCATCTTATGTATGTGATATATACACCTAGTTCTCAGAATAACGCCTAGATAGGTTCTCAGAAGTGTCGGGTAAATGGAAAATCGCGTGAAAAAACAAGTTATTTTCCATAGGAAACAATGATAAAGGGCATAGATGCATTCCAAGCCTTACATAGACACACCATGCCAAAGATATAAGATAAGTAAAAAACATATTTTATTACTACATAGCAAAGCAGAAAGCCCTGTATCTATTTTTAAGTGTATACAAAAGATATTCATATTTACTTTACAGCTAGAAATTAACATACATTACTATACTTTATTATGCTGTGGGCAACAGTTATACAGTACACTGGGACATGCATGGTGGCAGTGAGCAAGTAACTTATGTGGTAGAAGAGGAGGAGGATGCAGGAGAACGAACCTCTATCTGCAGATGTATACAAAGATAAAATAAGAATTATAAATAACCAAAGCAAGACTAAAAAACGAAAAAAAAAATTAATTATGCAATGCCTAAATCTACCATATGGCAGATTAAAAAAACTTAATCTACATTCTCTAGAGAGGCACAGAGTTAGGGGGGATATGATTGAGGTGTATAAATGGTTTAAAGGGATTAACAAGGGTGATATTAATAAAGTTTAAAAAATTCATGATCAAACCAGAACTCGTAATGGGTAATGGATTTAATCATGACAAATTTAGGTTCAGAAGGGAAATTGGTGAAAATTGGCTTGGTAATACCATAGAGTATTCCTAGTAGGATAATAAATGCCAATACCTTAGACACCTTCAAATGTAGATTAAATAGATATATGACAGAGGTAGTGTGGGTGTATATATAATGTATAATGATGATGATCTTTTCTTATCGTAATTCTCTTTGTACTGGTGGAAGAAGCCTCCGTGGGTGCTTATTTACTATATTATTATTATTATTATTTTTTATTTATTTATTTATTTTTTAATATAGTAAATAAGTGCCCGCGGAGGCTTCTTCCACCAGTACAAAGAGGATTACGATAAGAAAAGATCATCATAATTATACATTATATATACACCCACCCTATTGGGGAAAATAGAATATTGGAGAGAGAGAGAGAGAGAGAGAGAGAGAGAGAGAGAGAGAGAGAGAGAGAGAGAGAGAGAGAGAGAGAGAGAGAGAGAGAGAGAGAGAGCTCTTTAATTAACTCTTGTTCATTCAACCAAAACTACATTATTTATTGTAAAAATAATCGTTTAACTACAAATTCGTAATAATAATGATATTAATAATAATAATAATAATAATAAGCCTCCGCAATCATCATCAAAGGAAAATTATTGTTAATAATAATAATAATAATAATAATAATAATAATAATAATAATAATAATAATAATAATAATAATAAGATCTAAGGAGAATATTTGGAATAGACATCATGAGAGTAATGCAGAGGTATATTAAAACCCAGCAGAGAGCTGGATATTCATTACACATCTTTTATAATCCCTTCACATCTGACAGGTCATTACACTCTCCATCTGTTTCTCTTTACAGCCTGATGAAGGCTGTTTTGTTTTATCATTTTTTGGTCCGTCCTGGTGTCACAAAAAAAAAAAAAAGGGGGGGGGATGTTATTCGCGAAATCCGAGCTTTTTACTATTATTTTTGGGGGGCGTTATTGCAATTTCGTGGAAAAAAAATTGTGTATAAAAGGAACAAGGTGTACAGTGTTACCCCGCTGTATCGCGCTTTTTGGTTCGCGGTCTCACTCTATCGCGTTTTTTTTTTGGATAAATTATTATTTTATTTTATGGGTATACGCAAAAATATTAAAATATTGAAAAAAAACATTTTCAGTATTTTCATTTTTTTTTTAAATTTACGTTGCCTGCTGTTATTTATAATGTAAAGGGTGTTTTTTTAACAGTGCAGGGAGGGTTTATACAGTACGTAAATGAAAAAATAATTGTAAATGAGTATGTATGTCAAGTCATTATCACCTCAATCACCGTAATTTTTCTATCACTTTCATAAAAATTTACTTTGCTTGCTGTTATTTATAATGTAAAGGGTGTTTTTTTAACAGTGCAGGGAGGGTTTATACAGTGCAAACGTAAAAATATATTAAAATATCTATGTACATATAGGCGGGTCCTACTTCGCGGATTTCCTGGTTCGCGGTGGGTGCCGGAACCAAACTACCGCGATAAGTGAGGCAACACTGTATATATATATATATATATATATATATATATATATATATATATATATATATATATATATATATATATATATATATATATATATATATATATATATATATATATATATATATATATATATATATAATTATATATATATATATATATATATATATTATATATATATATATATATATATATATATATATATATATATATATATATATATATATATATATATATATATATATATATATATATATATATATATATATATATATATATATATATATATATATATATATATATATATATATATATATATATATATATATATATATATATATATATATATATGTATTTAATATATATATATATATTTAATATATATATATATTTATATATATATATATATATATATATATATATATATATATATATATATATATATATATATATATATATATATATATATATATATATATATATATATATATATATATATATATATATATATATATATATATATATATATATATATATATATATATATATATATATATATATATATATATATATATGAATCATAAGTCCTAGGTTCGAGTCCCGGTCGGGGTAAAGAAGTGATTCATGTTTTCACATATGTAATGTGCTTATATATATATATATATATATATATATATATATATATATATATATATATATATATATATATATATATATATATATATATATATATATATATATATATATATATATATATATATATATATATATATATATATATATATATATATATATATATATATATATATATATATATATATATATATATATATATATATATATATATATATATATATATATAGTACAGTGTTCCTTCAATTATTGCGAAGGTTCGGTTCCGGGACCTGGCACGAGACAGGAAAATCGTGGAGTAGGATCAGCCTATATGTACACAGATATTTTAATTTATTTTTACATTTACACTGTATAAACTGTATAAACCCTCCCTGTACTGTTAAGAAACCACCCTTTACTTCATAAATAACAGCATGCAAGCGTAAATTTGTATGACATACTCATGTACGTACATAGGTATTTTACAATTATTTTTGTTTACTGTATAAACCCTCCCTGCACTATTAAAAAAACCACCCTTTGCTTTATAAATAACAGCATGCAACATAAATTTATATGTATGTGATAGGTAAACTTACCGTGAATGAAATGGTAATGGTTTGTAGACTCTATAGGAAATTATTCCGCAGCCAATAACAGCTTTACGGCTGTTATTCATTGAGGCCAAAATATCGGCCGACATCTGTAAACCTTTTTCCTTCTTTCAGCATATGTAAGAGTTTCACCTTATCTGTTATGGTTAACATCTTCCTTTGCCACTTAGGCTCACTACCAGAAGCCTTAGAAGATGAAGGATGCTTGGGAGGCATTGCAGAGGTTGAAAAAAGTGAAGAAAATAAATCACAAGCACAACGTATTAATAAGCACAATGTGAACGGCGCACACCAGAGTTAGACTGAACGAGTGAGGCGAGACAATGGAAGATGGTGCAAGCCTTTGTCCGAAAAGCTGATAGCGGTATCGTATTTTACATGGTGCAATACTGTTAGTATTTATGTTTTTTACTATTTTTTACTGTTTTATTATTCTTAGGCTAAGAAATGCATTTTTTTATCAGTGAAATCATGAAACTACTGGAAATTTGAATATATATGCTAGCTCACGTAGGTGCGACCCCCAATACATTGTACGCTATCGGACACTATTTCACATGATGCAATACTGTGAGTTATATATCTAAATTTATGTTTTTTACTATTTTTTACTGTTTTATTACTCTTAGGCTAGGAAATACTTGATTTATCAATAAAATAATGAAAATTTCAATATGTACTATCTTACGAAGATTCGACCCTTTTCATTTTCCGAAACGCTGATACCGGTATCGTATTTTACATGGTGCAATACTGTTAGTATTTATGTTTTTTACTATTTTTTACTGTTTTATTATTCTTAGGCTAAGAAATACGTTTTTTTTATGAATAAAATCATGAAACTACTGGAAATATAAATATATATGCTAGCTTACGTAGGTGCGACCCCAATACATTGTACGCTATCGGACACTATTTCACATGATGCAATACTGTGTGTTATACTGTATATCTAAATTTATGTTTTTTACTAGTTTTTACTGTTTTATTATTCATAGGCTGGGAAATAAATTCTTTTTATCAATTAAATAATGAAATATGTTTTTTCAATAAAAAAAAATAAAATACTGAAATTTTTTTTTTTTTATTTTCATATTTTTGCATATACCCCAATAAAATAAAAAAAAAAAAAATGCCCCCAAAAATCCCTGTACAGTGAATTCGCGAGCCAAGAAAAGCGATACAGCGAAGGATCACTGTATATATATATATATATATATATATATATATATATATATATATATATATATATATATATATATATATATATATATATATATATATATATATATATATATATATATATATATAAACTTACAACTGGGTTCCATTTTGACTGACCAGTCATAAGGTGGATCAGCTGTAAGTCAGAACTTTAAAGCAATAGAATATTGTAAATACGGACTGTAGTATAGTTGTTCTGAGCAATATAACATATTTGTCATATTTTTGTCTACTTTAACCTCTTTCCATTCCTTCCCTATTTTTATAGTGTATTTATGAATATTTTCTTTTTAAGAAATGGTTACTTGATAATAAGAAAATAAGATTCTAAGCATTTTCAATGTATATGTAACCTCTGAACTGGCAGGTCTTCATTTCTGAGTTCTCTATTTTCTATCTATATCTCTCTCCTTACTATCATTGAGACCTTCTTTATTTCTTTGTTTACTTTATTAATTTTGTTGAAGTCATAAAGTTGACTTGTGGCTATATATATTGCTGCTGAATGGGCTGTAGAGTGTCACAGAATGGTTTTTGCCCTGGGTCAGTCTGCTGAAGTCAGAGGCATTTTACTCTCTTGCATACATTGTCTATTCCTGCCTGTGATACTTGTATATCTATTATATGATAAATATATTTGATGATACTGCATAGTCACTTATAGTTATGTTAACTTTTGAACATCTTAACAAATTTACATTTTTATTTACAATTTTAGTACCCATATTGAACACTTTTAATGTAATATTTTAACCTAATGATTCCAGACGTGTCGTTTCATGGCATCGACCTTTTTGTGTTGATCTACAAGAGGGAACTTTCTGTTTGTTGCGAACATTCATCGAACTGTATTGCAACTTTGATGATTCTCTTCAGCCAGTGACTCCCTTTGCTTCTCTTAGGTAAAATTGTTTTTTAATTGATGCTTTATTACTCAATGAAGCAGTATATGACTTTGAGTATATGGCTTTAAAATTATAAGCAAAATCTATTGATTGATAGTGAAAATGGACTGCATTTTATGTGTATGGAATTAGGCTTGGACCTTTAATATAATTCTTATTCACCCAAAGGGATTGACATGTTTTGTTAGTATGTGTTTGAATATTGATTATTTCACTAACTCCGTACCCTATATTGTAATTCTATATTTTTACTTACTTTATCACTGATATACCTCTTATCAGTTTGTATTATTGTTCTTGAGTAAAAGTTGAATTTTATGAAATGTATAAACCAAATTAATACTGTTATATGTAGTGTATATTGATAAATTGTACGTTTCATCTGTCGCTCCTCCAACATTTTAGATAATAGTTACAAAGCATAGATGTTTATTAAAGTGAATGGATTTTTTTGTTTCATAGAATATCATAACTTTTCTCATATTTAGCTAAATAGAATATTCGTATCTCAGCCCTCATTAATTAAATGACCATATGAATTGGAGCTATGCTGCCTCAGATTCATAGAGAGAATTTTGTAGGCATACAGGATATTGTCCTTTAGTTACTGACACAGTATGAGTATTGTTGATTAATATTAGGAAACTGTGTAAATAAGTAAAACCCAATATATTAGTGTAATCATTCTACTTTAGAATGAGGATTAATAGTGGAACATAAAACAGCAAAGAAGATGAATAATTTTTTTTTATAAGTGTGACGCCTGGACGGGCAAAGGAAAATTGCCCCCATTGGGCCTGGGTATAAAGAAAGAGAAATGGAGATGAAGAGTTTTTTGAGTTTTCAGATGTGAGGGAATAATAGAGATGTGTAACGAAAATTGAGAAAACATAAAAAATAGACACCAGCCACTTTGTTCTTTGAGGCTCCTCATCGAGTGCCATGTATGACTGCATCAGAAATATTTTCCTTGTTCAACCTCTTATTTCCTAATTTCATCTGGAAATTCAAAATTTTAATATTACACAAAGATTGCCAACCCTAAGGACCAAGAATGCTTCACGGCCACTTAGTACAGACGCTCCCCTACTTATGAACAACCAAGTTATGAACATTCACAGATACGAACGAACACTACCCATTATCTACCCATGTATTAATGTATGTATTACTGTACTGTACTGTAGTATTACACTATTATTATTGTATAAAAATTCATTAGTACTGTATACTTTGTTTTGTGTAGTAGAAAAGTGTCTTTAACCTAAGTACTGTACAGTATTTCATATGTGTGTACTGTACAGTACTTTTTTAACCTAAACAGAAGTTACTAACAATTCTACTTAGGAACGGACTTCTGGAACCAAACTCGTTCATAAATAGGGGAGTGTCTGTATACACAATATCTGATGTTTTGAAATGTTCCTTATTATAAGGCCATCAACCATGCTAGCTGTCATAAATATAGTCCTACACTACTGCAAATGTGAGCAGATATGTGACTGTATAACTGTACCGTAATAAGATTTGAAGATGATATTAAAACCTCTTGCTGAAAATAATGAGATATTTAATTAAAAACTCCCCCCTCCATAATCAGTAGGCATACTGCAATACATGAGGGTGTTAATGGTGAAGTATTACCTTGAACCTAACCTGAAAAATATAATAATAACAAAAGAAGGTAGAAGATGAAATATAGAATGTTATTGTTATCGAATTGAGGGGGACAGAATAGGCGTTTTCCTACCAAAACCTCCTCACATACCCTATTTCCCAGCAGTAGGGAAATGCAAAGTGGCGAGATTACCAGCTTCCATACTCTGCCTTGTTCGATTAATAAATGCGATACACACTGAAATAGTTAGATGTTATTCTTGTCCTCCACCTTACTAGGATGAGGAGAATAAAATGCGAGAGAGAGAGAGAGAGAGAGAGAGAGAGAGAGGTGTGAAATGTAGAGGACGTTCAAATTCTCAAAATGATATATTATGAACTTATATTTCTTGGATGTTGATTATTAACTTTATACTTTATTTTAAATTTTGTTAAAAGGCTGCTCCAAAATGAGAATATGGGTAAAAGACCTAATTCTTTATCTTTTAGAATATTATAAGTCTGCTAATATATTAAGTAGTAATAGCCAAGAGATTTTTTACTCATTCTTTTTTTTCTCTAGGGATCAGGAAGAATTTGTGTCTCTTTGTTTAAAACTTCTTAGCTCTCATCTGCAATTGGCACTGACTGGTGGTATGACCCAGGCTGTTCTAGGATCAGAAGCTACATCCCTTCGCAAACTTCTTTTCAAGTAAGAGTTTATATTGATGGTTACATTGTGTTGATTTCTTGTTAATTATTTAAGTTTGTGTTTGAAACATGGTCTTGATAGGTGTATATTATCATGAATGGATTAGAATTTGAATTTCAGTCATTGCAGTAAAGTAATTTCTTATCTGTCAGGTTGGTTGATGCTACATTACCCAGGGAAATTGAAGCACAAGTGCGTGAAAGCCTACGTTCTCCCTTACTCCTACCGCCACTGGCATCACGCATGAATCTTCTCTATTCGTTGTTACCAAAATCGCCTGAGGATTGGGGACAGCTTTCTAGGGGCCAGGTACATGCTCACCTATTAAGCACTTTAAAAATAATTTAGGATAAGCTAATTCTATGTTATGAAGTACAATACTTACATCATGCCTTGGAAGATTGTACTGAAAAGTATATAACTCAGTCTCCTTGCTAATATTGTGGTCACAATGCGAGTTCAAGGGGATTTGGTGTTTTGTTTAGAAATGAATAACGCCAAATCAGATTCTAAAGGAAAAGTAATACATGTAGTATGAAGTTAATGCTCAGTTTCATTAAGAAATTAAAGAAATATAGATCCTGATGTATAAACTTCAGAATATGAGGGTGATTCGGTTAGGTTTATATCAGGGAAAAAGATCACAGTGTTGGAGTGAGGGGCTCTAACATTGTTCTCTCGTGTATTGACACTTGCAATTACTCTAATAAGATGGTTTAGGTTAGGAAGTGTAAATGAAAATTATATTTATTAAATATACTTAGGTACAGTAGTCTTTTGTCCTAAATTATTTGCATGTGATGATTTTTTTTTTTGTGATAGCGGTTTCAATTGGAAATTCTTGTTAACAACTTGGAAGATCACAGCCACATTGCTAGTCTTCTCGGATATAGTTCTACTGATGAGTGTTGTGATGTGTCTTATGAAACCTCCACTCTTCCCAGAGACCTTATGCACACACTTTTGGCCAATCTTGGTTTTCATGCTGTGAGTATTCACTAACCTTCTTTGTTTTCTTGCGTTGTAAGTCATAGAAGCATTGCATTAATATTTAATAAAGGAAGTAATAATTTTGAATTACAGTAGAATAAACCATATATTAAAGCTAAGTCATAATATGGTGCTCATATATCAGTAGCATCACCATGAATAGGTTTGTTGTTAGTGTAGATTGAAAGAAGTTGGTAACTTTTAATAGCACTGTCACTGCTATTAGTTTAGAGTCTCATTTACTTCATTTCACTTTCATATGTTTAAATGAAGATTGTTCCATTAGCAATACTAATTTTTTATTTCAATATCTAGAAGCATCAACTGAACCAAATTCTTGAAGATGAACCATTAGGAAGAAAAGATCCAAGTAGTAGTAAGTCTCAACCTAGTCAAAACATTGAAGAAAATCTCAATCAAGAAGATTTTGAAACCGTTAAATCTCAGACACTGGAAATGGATGATAATGGAGATTTTTCACTGCACTGTACAAGTAAAGGCAGAACAATTCAGAAGACTTTGCAAACATCCATATCAGCAGCAGGTGTGATATTCCTTTTATTTATTTATACATACATTGCAGGTCTGTTACCAAATTTTTATTCCTCTCCTTTAAAATTTGTATTTCGTGAAAGTCAAGAAAAGCATGCCCATGCTTCAGCAGACTTCAAAATGAAGCCAGTTTTTCCTGACACATCTTTCAAGCTTGGTATTGCACACTGACTTCATGTTTAAGTAAGTTATACATGACTGTGACTCAGGTCAAGTAGTATCTTGAATGCCGGTCACCTTTCTGGATGTCAAGAACTTTCCTGAATAGAGCCTCATGCATCATGTCTCTCCAGCTTCATATTAACATACCTCTGTTTGATACACAAGAAAATTTGTACAAATTTTCTTCATAATTTCTTTTAATAATCCTTCCTTTCAAAGTGGCCAAATCAGCTATGTTGTTTCTGTTGCTTACTCCCATTTCAACATTTAGTTTTTCCATTTATTTAACTCTTTTCTCACTTAGTAGAACCTATTCTTTATATTTAGATAAGAAAAAGATTATTTCCAACAACTTGAATTTCATCTCGTTTGGATTAGTGTCCAAAAGTTATCCCATAATACTGTGAAACTCTTGTATTTAAGGAGAGCTGTGTCATGGGCATATTTATCATCAGTAAAACTCAGGATCATGAAGAATCTATTCCACCACTGTTCTCACTTATTTAATGCTGTAATCACCAAGCTTACTCGGTTGACAGGCTTTTATACAGGGGACACTACTGCCCTTTCCTTTTCATCCATAAGTTGTTTAGTGAAGGAATGCTTCACATAGTAATTTGATAACTTAGAATGACTTCACTTTAATTTATATTTACTGCATATATTAGTTTTTTGCGTGCTTTACATTAACAGGTAAGAATACATAAAAAGTTAATTTTCACTATCTTTAAATATGATATTCTTTTCGGTCTTTAGTGAAAAGCATTTCATAATTCTAAAAGGAATACTTGTAATTTACTTTTGTATCAATATGCAAAATTTATTTTTTGTATTACTTTGTTTCCATTGATGATATTACTTGTTGTATGACAATCCTTTTTGATGGGAAAGAAAGAAATATCTAATTCGATGGAGCTAAGGGCAATCAGTATCATTCACTTTGCCATTATTTTTTCTTGCCACAGAACAGTCCATGGCAAGGGTGAGGATAGGCAGTGTATGATTAGGCCCCATTGCATCCTTGTTTTTTTGTACATTTTTGGTTACCTCACTTACCTCAACAAGATGTTTCATCATGTTTAAGAATACAGTAATTAATAATCTTAATATATACAGTATATATATACACCTAGTTCTTAGAGTAACGCAAAGATAGGTTCTCAGAAGTGCCGTGTATTGTAATTTTTGCGTAATTTAACAAGTCATTTTCCATAAGAAACAATGATAATCGGCATAGATGCGTTCCACAACCGTCCATAGACACACTATACCAAAGATATAATATAAGTAAAACATATTTTAGAAGTGCATAATAAAGCAGAAAGACCTGTAGTTATTTATATTAACATGCAAATAGTGTACAGTGTATTAGATATTCAGATTTACTGTACAATAAACAAATTAATGCACTCTATTATGCGGTTGGCAACAGGCATACACTGGGACGTGCATGTGGCGGTGAGCACGAGGATGCAAACGTTTTGCCGCCTCCATATCAGCTGATGCACCCTCGCATACTATTTCCCTATTGCAAGTTTCTTTGCTGTTTGTTCTTAATGCTTTTTTTCAATTCTCTTCATAATATTTGATTGCATTAAGTGGTAGAAAAGGAGGAGGATGCTGGAGAACGAACCTCTTACCGCAAATGTTTTGCCGCTTCCATATCAGCCGATGCTTATCACTATTCATGCACAATATCTTACTAATAAAATATTCATTTACTCACCCTATTTAGGGTTTATCTAATTTTCAAGATTATAGTATTATTAATATTCCTTAGTTCTAAACATTATTCTATCTTCTTTACATATCGACCATGGTGCACGAAATCTTATTGAAGAATAAAATGGCGGGCTTACTCATCATAACGTAAACAAAAACAGCTGAGACAAAAAGAAAACTATACAATTCGTTACAAACGTATATCGTATGTACATGGGAAACTTAAATAAAATATGTATATTCCCTACATGCTATTTCCCTGACGATATTATATTGAAAGTTTGTTCTCAATGCTTTTTTAAAATTTTCTTCATAATATTCGATCGCATTAAGCGGTAGAAGAGGAGGAGGATGTGGGAGAACGAACCTCTATCTGCAAACAGTTTGCCACCTCCGTATCAGTTGAGGCACCCTCGTACGCTATTTCCCTGACGATATTTTATCACAACTTTGTTTGCTGTTTGTTCTTAATGCTTTTTTTACATTATCTTCATAATATCTGATCGCATTAAGCGGTAGAAGAGGAGGAGGATGCGGGAGAACGAATCTCTATCTGCAAACGTTTTGCCACTTTCGTATCAGCTGATACACCCTCGCACGCTATTTCCCTAACGATATTATATCGAATATTTGTTCTTAATGTTTTTTTTCAATTTTCTTCATAATATTCGATCGCATTAAGCGGTAGAAGAGGAGGAGGATGCGGGAGAACAAACCTCTATCCACAAACGTGTTACTGCGTCTGTATCAGCTGATGCACCCTCGCGCGCTATTTCCCTGATAATATTATATCGAAAGTTTGTTTGTTGTTGGTTCTTAATGCTCTTTTTCCATTATCTTCATAATACACAGTGTTCCTTCCATTATCGCGATGGTTCGGTTCAGGGATCCGGCGCGAGAAAGGAAAATCGCGAAGTAGGATCAGCCTATATGTACATAGATATTTTAATTTATTTTTACGTTTACACTGTATAAACCCTCATTGTACTGTTAACAAACCACCCTTTACTTCATAAATAACAGCATGCAACGTAAATTTATATGAAATTGATAGATAAAATTATGGTGAATGAAGTGGTAATTATATGACATACTCATGTACATAGGTATTTTACAATTATTTTTATGTTTATGTACTGTATAAACCCTCCCTGCACTGTTAAAAAAACACCCTTTTCTTTATAAATAACAGCAAGCAACGTAAATTTTTATGAAAGTGATAGGAAAACTTACCGTGAATGAGGTGATGATGACGTGACATACTCATATACATAGGTATTTTACAATTATTTTTACATTTACGTACTGTATAAACCCTCCCTGCACTGTTAAAAAAGCACCCTTTACTTTATAAATAACAGCATTTAACGTAAATTTATATGAAAGTGATAGGAAAACTTACCGTGAATGAGATGATGATGACGTGACATACTCATGTACATAGGTATTTTACAATTATTTTTACGTTTACGTACTGTATAAACCCTCCCTGCACTGTTAAAAAAACACCCTTTACTTTATAAATAACAGCATGCAACGTAAATTTATATGAAAGTGGTAGATAAAATTACGGTGAATGAAGTACTAATTACATGACATACTCATGTACATAGGTATTTTACAATTATTTTTATGTTTACATACTGTATAAACCCTCCCTGCACTGTTAAAAAAACACCCTTTACATTATAAATAACAGCATGCAACGTAAATTTACATGAAAGTGATAGATAAAATTACGGTGAATGAAGTGGTAATTACATGACATACTCGTGTACATAGGTATTTTACAATTATTATAAATAACAGCATGCAACGTAAATTTATATGTACGTGATAGGTAAACTTACCGTGAATGAGGTGATGATGATCTTTCTTGACCCCGGAGGAAATTATTTCGCAGCCAATAAAAGCTTTACGGCTGCTTTTTGGGGGAGAAGAACATGGTAATGGGGAGTTGCTGTCGCTGTTTCTTCTTTTGTTGGAAGATGGTATGGTAAGGAATCATGGCATCGTCGAGAAAATTACAGAAGGTCACCAAACGAACCATATTTTTTTTTTTTTTTTAAGAGTGTGACAACGGGACAGGCAGAAACTGCCCTCATCAACAAAGGCCCGGGCACGAGAAAATACCAAGACGAAGGAAAAGAAAAAGGTTAAGGGCAAGGCAGAGATGAGGTAACGTCACACAAAGGAAAACGACAGACAGAAAAAAACAGTGAAAGTAAAGAGGACCCAGAAATATGGAGGACTAGGCTCTGAGATGACTAGAGAGCTGCTTTTTGAAGGATGAAAGGTCATAAGAATTTGGAAAGACAGAAGGAGGAAGAGAGTTCCAGAGTCTGGAGGTAGATGGGAAGAAGCAGTCGCTGCACCGACCAATCCGCGAGCTACAAATCTCCACACAGTACCTGTGAGATGAGGTCGCTTGGCGAGTGTTATGTGGCCTCGGCAGTGGAGGAGGGATGCAACTCGCCAACTCATCAGAGCAGCGATGGAAGTAGTAGCGATAGAAAAGCGAAAGGGAAGATACCTTACGGGGAAGAGAGAGAGAATCCAGGTTAGAAGTAAGAGAAGGATCATTAATGAGTCTGACTGCCTTAGATTCAACCCTATCAAGAAGATAAGTAAAGGAAGAAGCACCCCAGATGTGTGAGCAGTATTCTAAGCAGGGGCGGATAAGACCTTTGTAAATTTTAAGTAACTGCAATGAGGAAAAGTAATGACGAAAACGAAACAAAACCCCCAATTTTTTGGATGAAGATTTAGAAATTTGGATTATGTGATTCCTCCAAGACAAGTTAGAGGCTATATGGATTCCTAATATATTGATAAAGTTAAGAGGGTAAATTTCATTAGTTTCGAAGACAACAGGGTTATCAGGAGGAGAAGAAGATAAAGAGATAGCCAGAAACTGTGTCTGGAGGCATTGAATTTAACTAAATTTTGAGTGCCCCATTCAGATACTCTCTGCAAATCGGAGTTAAGAGTAGAATAAATAGTGATACGAGATTGATTATGAGTAACAGATGAAGGTTGTGCAAAGGCATGAAGAAGAGAGGAAGATGGGGATTGTAGAAGATCATTGATGAAGAGAAGGTAGAGAGTAGGTGAAAGAACAGAGCCCTGTGGAACACCACTGGAAACAGAGAAAGGGCTAGATGTCGCGCCATCAACAACTACAGATATAGAACGGTCAGTAAGAAAACTGGAAATCAGAGAACAGAAAGAAGGGGTAAAGCCATAGGCAGGGAGTTTGGCCAACAGAGCCTTGTGCCAGACTCTGTCAAAAGCCTTAGAGATATCAAGAGCAACGACAAAGGATTCCCCATAGTTCCTCAGAGAAGATGACCATACATGAGTAAGATAGGACAGGAGATCACCAGTGGATCTTGCCTTGTGGAAGCCGTACTGGTGATCGGAGATAAGTGAGTTAGATTCAAGGCGTTTCAAGAAGTGAGCATTAAGCAAAGTTTCGAAAACTTTAGCAATAGAAGAGGTTAGAGCAATAGGTCGGTAGTTAGAAGGAACAGAGCGGTCACCCTTCTTAGGAACAGGTTGAACTAGAGCATGCTTCCAAGATGAAGGATAGATACTGGTTGACAGAATGAGGCGAAAAAGACGGCAAAGCACGGGAGCCATTTCATCTGCAGACTCCTTAAGGAACCTTGCAGGGATACCATCGGGACCAGATGCCTTGTTTGTCTTTAGCGAGCAAAGAACCTTATGAACTTTGCGTGAAGAAAGGATAAGGGAGGGCATAGGGTTAGAGAGGGGAAAAGACTGAGGAACAGGTGCACTGGAATCGTTGATAGAAGAGTTGGCAGAAAAATGAGAGCCAAAGAGAGTGGCTTTGTCAGTGGGAGAGCAAGGTATAGAACCATCAGAACGAATGAGAGGGGGAAAGCTAGAGTTACAGAAGTTTTTGGAGAGGTTTTTGGCTAAGGACCAGAAGCATTTGTCAGTGGGAGAGGAGTTAAGGTCATCAACTTTCCTTCTTATAAAGGAAGCCTTAGACCTTCGAATCTCAGCTGTACAGCGATTCCTAGCTATAATAAAAGCAGAGCGAGTTAAATCTGAAGAAGAGGCTTGGTAAGATCGGTGAGCCTGATTCCTAGCCTGGATAGCCATGGAGCAGGCACTGTCAAACCAAGGTTTAGGTGGAGAGAAAGTTTTTGTAGAGGAGGGGATGTACGCCTCCATTCCCGCGGTCACGATCTCGGCAACTTTTACAGCTACCCGATCAGGGTTGCGGGACCGAAAGCAGTAGTCATCCCATGGAAAGTCAAAGAGAAAGTTACACAAATTTTCATGTTGGGTACGCTCGAAGTGCCAAAGGCGGCGTTGAGTAGGAGGGATTGGTGGTGGGGGAGCGAAAATGGAAGAGACAGAGATCATAGAGTGGTCAGATTTACCAAGAGGGGAAAGCACAGAATAAGAGTAGTTTGAAGGGTTAGAAGTAAAAAATAGGTCAAGAGTGTTTGCAGCATGTTCATGACGATCAGGAACGCGAGTAGGATGTTTGATAATTTGCTCCAGATCGTGAGTAATAGAGAAAGCAAGGGCCTCGCTTCCTCCCACATCAGTGTGAGAAGAATGAAGCCACTCACTGTGGTGTACATTGAAGTCTCCAATGTAGAGAACTTCGGCATGTGGGTGAGAAGATAGCAAGGACTCATGGCATGAAGAGAGATATTCAAAGAAAGACACAAACACGGTGGAGTTTGGAGAACAGTAGCAGAAGCAAAGGATGATAGTGGTAGTGGAGAGATAGACTTTTAGCCAAAGAACATCAAAGCCAGGAGAGTCAAGGTCCATGAGCCTCACAGTAGGAGTGTTATTGTTGCAGTATGCACAGACCCCACCTTTGGAACGAAAACGAGTATACAGATTATAGTGGGAGATTTGGAAAGGGTCAGTGGAAGCATGTATAGACAACTGGGTTTCAGATAGGAGAAGGAGGTTAGGGAGGAGAGTGCCCAAGTGCTGTTCCACAGACGAAAGATTAGAGTTCAGCCCACGAATGTTTGAATAGTGAAGAGTGAAAGAAGCAGATCTATTGGGAGGTGCAAGGTTAAGAGCAGAACCATTACTACCACCAGGCGTGTCTGCCCTCAAGCCGATGGTGGAGTCAACACGATCCCCGGAGATTCTTCGCACCCCACTATGCTGGGTACTGGGGGCCATTAGTTGTGAACCTTCCATAAATAATGACAAAATGTGAGGAAAAGGAAAGTAAAAGAGACAGATGTGCAGAATGTTGTGACTTGTCAAATGTAATGGAATATCAAGAGATGTGTAATGAATATGCCAGAATATTTAGTGTAGATGTAGGCATGAGGAAAGAACCGTCCTGAAGGAAGACTCAACCTGGAACTGTCTGGACCAGTCCTAATTGCATCCTAATACCTTCAGTCGTAGTCTTTCATTGGGCGGTTGGTGCCATGGCCAACCTACTAATCATAGGCCAACCTACTAATCATATTATCGTCATATTCCTGCGAGAGTTGTTGGGCTGCTTTCACATATTGATATATGGTTGCCAGACGTTCGAGTGTAAGGCCAGGTCCTTCAATTTCATCGTGCGTTTCCTGAAGTTCTTCCTCTTCTTCGCTCGCTGATTTCGTCATTTCTTCCAAGTATTCATCACTCAAAGGCTGCGAGTGGCAGTCAATCAGTTCATTCACATCTTCCTGAGTCATATCTTTAAAGCCTTCTCCACCTAGCAATGCAGCCAACTTCACAGCTTTCGCACTTGCCGACTTCTGCACTTCGTCAGGAGCAAATCCCTTGTAGTCGTGGATGACTTCGGGCCACAATTTCTTCCAGCTGGCATTGATTGTGGCCGACTTCATCTCTTTGATTGCATTCTGAATATTTTGAAGGCATGTGGCAATCGTGTAATTACGCCAGTATGTCTTCATTGAGAAGTCTTTGTCCGAATCCATGGACTCAACCAGGTTTGCCAGGGCATTTTGTGTGTAGAGGGCCTTGAACGCACGAATAACGCCTTGATCCATAGGCTGAATCAGTGACGTCATATTTGGTGGCAGGAACTCGACTTGAACACCGTTATATTTGTGATTAGTTGCGTGGCCACCAGCATTATCCATCAAAAGATGGACTTTAAATTCAAGGCCTTTTTCCGCAAGATAAAGTTTTACCTGAGGGATAAAGCATTGGTGAAACCTGTCCGATGTGAGGCTTTTCATGATCCAGGCCTTAGGGTTATGCATCCAATACACTGGCAGCAGATTCTTATTCTTGTTCTTCAAAACCCTAGGGTTCTTTGACTTGTAGATAAGCCCGGGCTTTAACATGAAGCCCGCAGCATTCCCGCACATGATGAGGGTAACGCGATCTTTGTGCGCTTTAAATTCCGGGGCTTTAGCTTCTTCTTTGAACAGAAAAGTGCAAGATGGCATTCTCTTCCAAAATAAGCCAGTCTCATCCATGTTGAAGACTTGCTCAGGAACATATTCCCCCTCGGTGATTATTTTCTTGAAGTCGTTCTTGACGTAATTTTCTGCGGCAGCTGTATCTGCAGAGGCAGCTTCGCCATGCACTGAAATGCTTTTTAGGCCATAGCGTTTTTGAAATTTGAGGAACCATCCCTTGCTAGCAACGAACGGTTGTATCCTCAGTGGAGAATCGCTGGAGGGTCCTGGTTGTGGGTCGTCGATATCTTCTTCTCTCCTCTCCTCCCCTCCACGGTCGCCACTGTCGTCGACAGGTTCGTTTGTAGCAACTGTATCGTACAGCTTCTTCGCTTTTGTTTGTATGATATTGGTGTCTAAGCTGATGTTTTTCTTTCTGCAATCAGCAATCCATAGGGCCAAAGCAGCTTCCATCCGCACTACTGCCTTATTGCGGGATGTTACGACCCTCTTCGCTGATTTATCAAAAGGAATGCTCGCTGTTTTCCTGATCTTTGCCTCGTCCTTTTTGATGTAGCGAACAGTAGATTCATTGAGGCCAAAATATTGGCCGACATCTGTGAACCTTTTTCCTTCTTTCAACATATCTAAGAGTTTCACCTTATCTACTATGGTTAACATCCTCCTTTGCCGCTTAGGCTGACTACCAGAAGCCTTAGAGGGTGAAGGACGTTTGGGATGTATTGGAAAGGTTAAATTACGCGTGAAAACACAATCTTAAGCAAAACGTATTAATAAGCACAACGAGAACGGCGCACACGTGAGTTAGACTGAATGAGTGAGCCGGGACATTGGAAAATGGTGGGAAAAGCAAACTGCAATGAAAAAGCCAATCAGACCCCATTATACAGAACATACAGAAAAACAATTCTGTGATTCGTCATCTCCCTACCTTTCAGCCAATAGCATTCCATGGACTATCTCACGTAGGTGAGAGCCTTTTCGTTTTCTGAAACGCTGTAGCAGTATCGTATTTTACATGGTGCAATACTGTTAGTATTTATGTTTTTTATTATTTTTTACTGTTTTATTAGCCTTAGGCTAGGAAATACTTGTTTTATCAATAAAATAATGAAAATTTTAATACTCACTAGGTCACGTAGGTGAGAGCCTTTGCGTTTTCCAAAACGTGATACCGGTATCGTATTTTACATGGTGCAATACTGTTAGTACTGTATTTATGTTTTTTACTATTTTTTGCTGTTTTATTATTCTTAGGCTAGGAAATACTTGTTTTATTAATAAAATAATGAAAATTTTAATATTCACTAGGTCACGTAGGTGAGAGCCTTTGCGTTTTCCGAAACGCTGATACCGGTATCGTATTTTACGTGGTGCAATACTGTTAGTATTTATGTTTTTTACTATTTTTTACTGTTTTATTATTCTTAGGCTAAGAAATACGTGTTTTTATCAATAAAATCATGAAACTACTGGAAATTTTAATATACAGTATATGCTAGCTCACTTAGGTGCGCCCCAATACATTGTACGCTATCGGACACTATTTGACATGATGCAATACCCTGTACTGTGAGTTATATATCTAAATTTATGTTTTTTACTATTTTTTACTGTTTTATTATTCGTAGGCTGGGAAATAAATTTTTTTTTATCAATTAAATAATGAAATTTGTTTTTTTCAATAAAAAAAATGAAAATACTGAAAATCTTTATTTTTTCAATATTTTAATACTTTTGCATATACCTAAAAAATAAAATATTAATTTGTCAAAAAGAAAACCATGGTACAGTGAAAACGTGAGCCAAGAAACGCGATCCAGCGAGGGATCACTGTATATATATATATATATATATATATATATATATATATATATATATATATATATATATATATATATATATATATATATATATATATATACACACAGTAATCCCTCGGTCTGTCGCGATTCACCTCTCGCGAATTCACTGCATAACGATGTTTTTTGTCAATTTTTTTTCTGGGTATATGCGAAAATATTAAAATATTAAAAAAATAAAAATTTTCAGTATTTTCATTTTTTTATTGAAAAAGATAATTTCATTATTTTATTGATAAAAAAAATTTATTTCCTAGCCTACAAATAATAAAACAGTAAGAAATAGTAAAAAAACATAAATTTGAACATGTAACTCTGCACCATAGAAAGTACGATACCGGTATCAGCGTTTCGGAAAACACAAAGGGTCGCATGTACGTGAGCTAGCATATATTAAAATTTCCAGTAGTTTCATGATTTTATTGATAAAAAAACATATTTCTTAGCCTAAGAATAATAAAACAGTAAAAAATAGTAAAAAACATAAATACTAACAGTATTGCACCATGTAAAACACGATACCGGTATCAGCGTTTTGGAAAACGAAAAGGGTCGCACCTACTTGAGCTAGTACATATTGAAATTTTCATTATTTTATTGATAAAACAAGTATTTCCTAGCCTTAGAGTAATAAAACAGTAAAAAATAGTAAAAACATAAATTTAGATATATAACTCACAGTATTGCATCATGTGAAATAGTGTCCGATAGCGTACAATGTATTGGCATTTTGGAAAACGCAAAGGCTTGCACCAAAGTGAGATAGTTCATAAAATGCTATTGGATGAAAGGGTGGGAGATGACGAATCACAGAATTGTTTTTCTGTATGTTCTGTATCATGAGGTCTGATTGGCTTTTTCATTGAAGTTTGGTTCTCCCACCATCTTCCATTGTCTCGCCTCACTCGTTCAGTCTAACTCATGTGTGCGCCGTTCACGTTGTGCTTATTAATACGTTTTGCTTGTGATTTTTTTACTCTCGTATTTCAACCTCTGCAATGCCTCCCAAGCATCCTTCATCTTCTAAGGCTTCTGGTAGTGAGCCTAAGCGGCAAAGGAAGATGTTAACCATAACAGATAAGGTGAAACTGTTAGATATGCTGAAAGAAGGAAAAAGGTTTACGGATGTCGGCCGCTATTTCGGCCTCAATAAATCTACTGTTCACTACATCAAAAAGGATGAGGCAAATATCAGGAAAACAGCGACTATTTCCTTTAATAAATCAGCGAAGAGGGTCGTAACATCCCGCAATAAGATAATAGTTCGGATGGAATCTGCTTTGGCCCTGTGGATTGCTGATTGCAAAAAGAAAAACATCAGCATAGACAGCATTATCATACAAACAAAGGCGAAGAAGCTGTACGAGACATTCGCTACAAACGAACCTGACGATGGCAGTGGTGACCGTGGAGAGGAGGAGGGGAGAGAAGAAAATATTGACGATCCACAACCTTCTGTAATCTTCTCGACGATGCCATGATTCCTTACCAGGCCATTTTCCAACAAAAGAAGAAACAGCAACAGTAACATCCCCATTACCATGTTCTTCGCCCTCAAAAAGCAGCCGTATGGCTGCGGAATAATTTCCTCTGGAGTGTACAAACGTCATTACCACCTCATTCACGGTAAGTTTGCCTATCACGTACATATAAATTTACGTTGCATGCTGTTATTTATAAAGTAAAGGGTGGTTTTTTAACAGTGCAGGGAGGGTTTATACAGTAAATGTAAAATGATTGTAAAATGCCTATGTACATGAGTATGTCATGTCATTACCACCTCATTCACAGTAAGTTTATCTATCACTTTCATATAAATTTACGCTTGCATGCTGTTATTTATGAAGTAATGGGTGGTTTGTTAACAGTACAGTGAGGGTTTATACAGTAAACGTAAAAATAAATGTAAAATACCTATGTACATATAGGGTGATCCTACTTCGTGAAAATTCACCTATCGCGATGAGTCCCGGAACCTAACCCTCGCGATAAACGAGGGATCACTGTATATCGCGGGGGTTCGGTTCCAGGACCGGCCGCGATAGGTGAATATCCGCGAAGTAGGAACACCTTAAAAAAAAGAAGAAAAAAAAAAATATATATATATATATATATATATATATATATATATATATATATATATATATATATATATATATATATATATATAATTTTTTTTTATTTCTTTATTTTTTTTAATTTTTTTTTTTAAGATGATTATGACACCAGGATGGCCCAAAAATTATAAAATAAAACAGTCTTTATCAGGCTGTAAAGAGAAACAGAGATGGAGAGTGTAATGACCTGTCAGATGTGAAGGGATTATAAAAGATGTGTAATGAATATCCAGCTCTCTGCAGTGTTTTAATATACCTCTGCCTTACTTTCATGATGTCTATTCCAAAACGTCTCCTTAGATATTATTATTATTATTATTATTATTATTATTATTATTATTATTATTATTATTATTATTAACAATAATTTTCCTTTGATGATACTTGTGGAGATTACTATTATTATTATTATTATTATTATTATTATTATTATTATTATTATTATTATTATAATTATTATTATTATTATTATTGTTAATATCATTATTAAATACGAATTTGTAAATAAACCATTATTTTTACAATAAATAATGTAGTTTTGGTTGAATGAACAAGAGTTAATTAAAGATTCTCTCTCTCTCTCTCTCTCTCTCTCTCTCTCTCTCTCTCTCTCTCTCTCTCTCCAACTTTCTTTTCTACCCAACCCCCCACACTCTCTCTGTCCCAGTGAAATAGGGAGGGGCACTGTACACAGTTATTAAAGTAAATTAACCAACAGATGTACAAACAGTGATGAGCCCTTAATAGTAATAATAATAATTGTGGAGGATTTCCTGTGTGTTATTTACCCTTCGATCTTATAACCCCCTAAATTCGGAAATCCTGACACGGCTTCAGTAGAGGCCTACCACGATCTCAAAATTAAATCCTCTACCAATAAAATATAATTAATATTACATGCATAAACATACATGCAAATATTTTATATGGGGGTTTATGAACTGCTGATATGTGAATATTTAAATAAACTCTCCTCACCTTAAATTCAAACTTCCTCATACGGAATAATACATTTTCTAACATACATTCTACCTACGAGTGTTCAATTAAAGGAGCTCATTCTGTCCCTCACACGTAGTTATAAATATTGTTAGAAATACAATGAATCTGTACTCATCTGTCCGGACAACCCTGATGTCGTCAGCAATCACGGGACTCCGAATCAAAAACGTATCTTCTGATCCACAGATCTCTATCACGTTCTTCTACTTGAGTGTCTCATAATGCCCCACGAGAACAACAAAAATTTAACTTATAAGTACTGTCAATGAACACAGTAAACATGAGTGTCTCGTATCATCTCACGAGTACCACTAAGAATAAACTTATAAGTACTGTCAACAAACACAGTATAAATGAGTGCCTCGTAGCATCTCACGACGGCAACTAACTTTATAAGAAAGTCCCACAAACTCCTCTAGTTTGTCGGGGTCCTTGGTACTAGGACTAAGTTGACTTATGACTTGCTTACAACAGTTCTTTGTTCAACGAGGCGATGCAATAAGCGTTATCAAGGAGGTGAAGGGTTAATGGCTAAAATCCATTAGTGACCTACATTCCTTTCTCCAAGTCTTCTACAGCCAGCCTCCATTATAAACTACACATTATACATACGAATATACGTGTATACGTGATAGAAATTAATAGCTATACATACTAAGTGTAAAAGTATATATTCATGCACTTACGTTACAATAAACGAAACTATATGCAAAATAACACTTACATAATGTACGTAGAAATAAACTGTCTTGAAATATATTCAAGACATCCTGGGCCCCTCCAAAAAAGAAAAAATGGGGGGTCTCCCCATCAGTACTACAACTTATCATCAATGATTATACGTGCCCACAATTCTTTAACCCTTTGGGCAGCTTGACGTTCAGATCTTTCATAATTTGATGATTCCTCTTCGTATACTTCTGACAACAGATATTCCCAAGAGAGCTTTTCAGACCAAGCTCTCTGAATAAGAATTTTTCCTCTTCTTAGTAAGGGTGATATTAGACCTAAGGGGTCCAAAAATATACCCACCAGTGACAGAAGTTTATGTTTGGTCAACACATCTTCTCTAGCCTTCAGACCTTCCAAAGACAACTTGTCTGTATTAACATTCCATATTAAACTAAAGATCATCATCTTTAGGAGATCTAGAATTTTCAGAAAGGCGCTGATCCAGTACCCTTTGAAGTCTTGCATTGTTGGAATTCAATGCTTGCAGTGATATTTTGGCCTTTTCCCACTCTACATCTGCAGTATTGCATATATCAAACTGTTTTTCTTCACTGGTACAAGCATCCAACAAATTACCCACATGAACATTCTCCAATATTTCCTCCAACTGTTCTATTAGAGACTCCATTTGTCCAAAGGCACTCTGAAAATTGTGTAGGAGAGGAGTGTGGATAGGCTTCAAGGGAACGGAATCTGTAAAACTTCTAAGTGTAGTTTTATCTTCGTAACGCACTTCTTGCTTTACTCCAATACTCTCTGGCTCCCACAACTTATAAACAGGCTCTATGGCCTCTGCAATCAGCAACTTATTAACAGGCACCATGGCCTCTTCAATCAACAACTTATTATCAGGCTCTATCGCCTCTTCAATCAACAACTTATTAACAGGCTCTATGGCCTCTTTAATCAACAACTTATTAACTGGCTTTATGGCCTCATCAATCAACTCATGTGTTGTAGTAGGCAATAACTGTGTTCCTACTCGCATAACAAGTTGGTTTTGTACACTACTGGATCCATGTTGAGTATCATGAGGAATATGGCCATACAACATAACACCACCTGGTGTTTCCATCAAAGTATAAACATCCCACTTGTTAATACCACTAACAAACTGACTAAAATGTAAGGCACCAATAACAATGCCAATGTTCTCCAGCACATCACTATAAATATCTTCATCAGCCAACTTGTGACCATTAGACTTTAACACATTTGCAGCCTTTCCTAGTCCTGGAGTGTGGATGCTAATTACCATGTCATCAACTACGAGTAATTTAACCCTGGCTCTTCTTTTCCCCAATTTGATAACTACATTTACGACAGGAAAACTTCCTTTCTTTGTCTCAGAATGAAATGCATCAATACCAATAGACATTTCATCTACTGGGCTTAATTTAAGCCTTTCAGCTAATTCCCTAGTTATAAAGGAACACTGGGAACCTGTATCAAAGAATAACCTAGTATTTACCCAAAGATTTCCCTTTGAGCTGCTTATTTTTCCACTTGCAGTAGGCAGAGCACATGAAGGTAAACTCGTCTTCACCATTTGCCTTTGTACTGCCTTCATAGTCATCACACCAACATGTTTCTTGTCCTTTTCGGAGTCAGAATGTTCTTGCTCATTGTTTGACTCATCTAAATTTGAACCATTTCCTGACTGTTCATTCAGAAATGTAGGTTCTTCAAACCTTCTACGATATTTTGACTCTTGTTCATAACACAAGGCTGCGTGATGACCATATTTCTTACACTTCTTACACTTTAACTGAGTGTAACATTCATTTGCATAATGCCCTGACTGAGTACATCTCAGACATTTGTTATTGTTTCTCAATTTGTCTCTGCGTTCATTTATGCTTACTACTTTATTACACTGTTCAGACTTATGATCTTGCCAACCACAGAATACACATTCTGTTTTACTATTTACTACATTTGCAGTAGCACCATAACTACCCACATTCTTTTTATAGGACTGGGTCTCATCTCTCTGGGAGGTTTGGGTCTCTCCCTTTGTGTTATCTTTAGTGAAGTTGCCTTCTATATAATATACATATTTTCCCAGTTCCTTCAAGAGGGTTTCATATGTAGGGTATTTTGTGTCTATTTTCATGCTAATCCAGTTCTCAACATCTTCTGGCAATTTCATCATCACGAGTTCTGAAAACACCCAATCAGTGTTCTCCATGTCTTTATAATTTTTCAGACTTCGAGTAATGGCTTCTACTTCCTGCTTGAACTTAAAAAGTGATGAATAATTAGAGCAGGGAGTTGGTATTTTTACCAATTTCCTCATTAAATTTCGTACAATCCTGTCCTTGCTGGCATAAACAGCTTGCAGCTGTTGAATGCATTCATCATAACTCTCACTAGCAACAGGATATCCCTTTATGGTGTCTTTTGCATCTCCTTTAAGGGCATTTCTCAAGATGGTAAACTTTGTCATAGTTGGCATAGAAGTATTATGTACTAAACTATCAAACGTATCCCAAAACTCGTTCCATTCATCATAGTTTCCAGAGAACTGCGGTATTTTTACTTCAGGAAATTTAGGTGTGGGTTGCCCACTGGGGAGGCTTGAACTCTCGGAACTAGGAGCTCTAGTACTCTCCATAGTTCCTAACTTACGAATCCGTTCTAGGACAGCTAAGCTAATATTATTTACTGTTTCAGCTAGATTGTCATGTTCTGTATCCTCCTCTTCAGAATCCCTTTTAAGGGGCTTATTCTCGACATATTCTTCATATTTCCTATCATATCTTCCAAATCTTTCTGTTAGCGTATGGTGACATCTTTCTAAATAAGTAACAACAAGTGTCTCATCATCTTTGGCAAGTTCTGTTTGACACTGAACACAATCACGTTGAACCAATTCCCGAAGGCGTTTTAATGCCTCAGGTTTAACCGACATATTGAGAAAGCAAATAGAACATAAAACAACACACAAATAGTTGATGCAATTTTATCATCAAAGAATCCACGATCTTCTTTATGCGTCCACAATGCAACGAACAATCACTCTGTAAAGAGTATCAAAGGACAATCTTCCAAAATTTCAAGATAATAACATACAGTTATTTAATTGCGTCAATTATGACGCCAATCCTCAAAGTGTAAAACACACTTTTCATCAATTAAACGACACTGTTAAGTCAGCAACAGTAATGGAAAGTGTAATGCAAACCACACTGTTCCTCAGATAAACGACACTGTGCACCTAGCAGTAGGTGGGTCACTACCTTCTGTGTATTTTCGTAAACAAAGGAATCAATACGACATTCTAAACATCGTTAAATGGGAAATATGTAAACACAAATCCCTAAAAACCACTGTTCACCCAGCCGAAATTGGGTACTAATATCCAAATTACTTAATGGACGCTCAACTACAAAAGTATATTTCGTTTCCACAGATAGAGAAATGCTTTATCCACTTGGGAAATGGATTCTCTTATATATTTCAACAACCACTTAAATTTCAAAGTTATATTTGCAATATTCATGCAAATACATGCAATGCTCCTCCCCGTTTTCGCTGAAATGTGGACGATTTTAACTGTAGAGTTTTACACTAACTTCTTACAAGGTGGGAGCTTATCTAAAATGTACACTATTTTCACCATTACCACACCAATTCTCATCCGGTTCGAAGGACCAAAAGCTGTGGAGGATTTCCTGTGTGTTATTTACCCTTCGATCTTATAACCCCCTAAATTCGGAAATCCTGACACGGCTTCAGTAGAGGCCTACCACGATCTCAAAATTAAATCCTCTACCAATAAAATATAATTAATATTACATGCATAAACATACATGCAAATATTTTATATGGGGGTTTATGAACTGCTGATATATGAATATTTAAATAAACTCTCCTCACCTTAAATTCAAACTTCCTCATACAGAATAATACATTTTCTAACATACATTCTACCTACGAGTGTTCAATTAAATGAGCTCATTCTGTCCCTCACACGTAGTTATAAATATTGTTAGAAATACAATGAATCTGTACTCATCTGTCCGGACAACCCTGATGTCGTCAGCAATCACGGGACTCCGAATCAAAAACGTATCTTCTGATCCACAGATCTCTATCACGTTCTTCTACTTGAGTGTCTCGTAATGCCCCATGAGGAGAACAAAAATTTAACTTATAAGTACTGTCAATGAACACAGTAAACATGAGTGTCTCGTATCATCTCACGAGTACCACTAAGAATAAACTTATAAGTACTGTCAACAAACACAGTATAAATGAGTGCCTCGTAGCATCTCACGACGGCAACTAACTTTATAAGAAAGTCCCACAAACTCCTCTAGTTTGTCGGGGTCCTTGGTACTAGGACTAAGTTGACTTATGACTTGCTTACAACAGTTCTTTGTTCAACGAGGCGATGCAATAAGCGTTATCAAGGAGGTGAAGGGTTAATGGCTAAAATCCATTAGTGACCTACATTCCTTTCTCCAAGTCTTCTACAGCCAGCCTCCATAATAAACTACACATTATACATACGAATATACGTGTATATGTGATAGAAATTAATAGCTATACATACTAAGTGTAAAAGTATATATTCATGCACTTACGTTACAATAAACGAAACTATATGCAAAATAACACTTACATAATGTACGTAGAAATAAACTGTCTTGAAATATATTCAAGACAATAATAATAATAATAATAATAATCATAATAATGATAATAATCTCCACAATCATCATCAACTGAAAATTACTGTCGCCAATAATAATAATAATAATAATAATAATAATAATAATAATAATAATAATAATAATAATAATAAGATCTAAGGAGACTTATTGGAATAGACATCATGAAAGTAATGCAGAAGTATATTAAAACCCAGCAGAGAGCTAGATATTCATTACACATCTATTATAATCTTTTCACATCTAACAGGTCATTACACTCTTCATCTCTGTTTCTCTTTACAGCCTGATAAAGGCTGTTTTATTTTATAATTTTTTGGCCCATCCTGGTGTCACAATAATCTTAATTTTTTGTTTCCCAAAAAATCCGCGATGCACTAAATCTGCGATAGGTGAACCACGAAATAGCGAGGGATTACTATATATATATATATATATATATATATATATATATATATATATATATATATATATATATATATATATATATATATATATATATATATATATGTTAATAAAACTGAACTGTTAACATACAGTCTAAAATGGTAGGAAAAAGCCCATTATAGAAAACAACGAAAATATATTAGAAGTACTTATTAATTCCGTAACCTTAGCTGGTCACCTTCTCAAAGTAGAATTGTACTTTGAGGAGATGGCCAGATAAAGTCATGAAATTAATAGTTATATCAAATATATTTTCGTTGTTTTCTTTAATGGGCTTTTTCCAACTATATATATATATATATATATATATATATATATATATATATATATATATATATATATATATATATATATATATATATATATATATATATATATATATATATATATATATATATATATATATATATAAAGAAATGAGGATGTCATGCAGAAAACGGGTATTGGAATGAAGCTGTCGGATAAGTTAGATCAGTGTGTGTTGAGATTGGTTTGGACACATGGAAGGGATGACTGATGAATGAATTGTGAAGAGAATTTGGAGTGCAAAAATGATTGGAGTTAGGTCAAGAGGGAAACCTAGAATGAGATTGATGGATGAAGTGAAAAGAGCACTGAATGCACGTGGAATATTAGTGGAACAGGGAAGAGTGCGTGCAAGAGATAGGAATGAATGGAGGAGGATTGTGCATATATGATGCGGCCCAAAGGGATTTTTTGCACTTGCCAGCTCAGTGAACTGTGGTGGACGGGTGTGAGGGGAGTTGCCATGTGTTGAAGCAGTGGGGGTAAACCAGCTGCGGCTGTCAGACGTCACTGTAGAATATCCTTGCCCGCCTACCATGTGGGTGACCCAAGCAGGGTGGAAGGTGTGGAGACATGGCAACCCTTTATCCCCAAGGAGCTGAGAGGAGTGGTTGAGGTTTTTGTGGAACGTGGTGAATGCGCATTTCTTGGCTCGGCCACCCCCCTTGCAAGGGGGAATGAGGCATATATATATATATATATATATATATATATATATATATATATATATATATATATATATATATATATATATATATATATATATATATATATATATATATATATATATATATATATATCTACCTTGGCTGTTTCCCCCTTTAATTGGGGGGTAGCCGACATAAAGAAAGGAAAACAAATAGTGTTATTACTTTGCTCTATGGGCAATGACGAGGGAGCTAGCGACCGTTCAGATGGCACTGCTGGAGTGCCACAGCCCATCCTCCCGGCTCTTCCACAACCTGTGTCGCTTCACAACTGCCAACTCCTCCTACTGCCCCTACCACAGGGCTACCTCTGTAAGATGCAGCCCTGTGGCAACAGCAGATGCCCATCAGAGCTGCGTCACAATCGCTCGCCACTCATTCCTATTCCTAGCACGCTCGCTTGCTTCCCTCACATCCATCCTCTTATCATTCAGGGCTCTTCTTACTCCATCCATCCATCCAAACCTAGGCCTCCCTCTAGTGTTTCTCCCATCAACTCTCGCATTCATCACCTTTTTCAGCAGCCTTTCATCATCCATCCTTTCCACATGGCCAAACCATCTCAGAACATTCATATCTACTCTGGCTGCAATTTCTCTCCTCACACCGGTTCCTGCTCTCACCACTTCATTCCTAACCCTATCCAATTGAGATACAGCAATCATACTCCTCAGGCATTTCATCTCAAACACATTTAGTTTCTGTCTCTCACTTACTTTTATACCCCATAACTCTGATCCATACATCACAGTTGGCACAACCACTTTCTCATACAAAACTTTCTTAACATTCATTTCCAACCCTCTATTCTTCATCACTCCTTTTAATGCACCCAACACTTTACATCCTTCATTCACTCTGTGACACACATCTGCTTCCACTCCACCATTTGCAGCTATAACCGAGCCTAAATACTTAAACTGATTATATATATCCATCCTTCATTTTGGAAGCATGCTCTAGTGCAACCTGTTCCTAAGAAGGGTGACCGTTCTATTCCTTCAAGCTACTGACCTATTGCCCTAACCTCTTCTATCGCTAAAGTTTTCGAAACTTTGCTCAGTGCTCTCTTCTTGAAGTGTCTTGAATATGACTCGCTTATCTCTGATGACCAGAACGGCTTCTGCATGACTAGATCCACCGGTGACCTCCTGTCTTATCTAATTCATGTATTGTCATCTTCTCTGAGGAACTATGGGGAATCCTTTCTTGTTGCCATTGATATCTCTAAGGTTTTTGACAGAGTCTGGCACAAGGCTCTTATGGGCAAACTCCCTTCCTGTGACTCTACCCCTTCTCTGTTCACTAATATCCAGTTATTTTTCTGACCATTTTATATCTGTGGTTATTGATGGTGCAACATCTAGCCCATTCCCTGTTACCAGTGGTGCTCCACAGGGCTCTGTTCTTACACCTACTCTGTTCCTTCTCTTCATCAACGACGTTCTTCAGTCTTCATCTTCCTCTCTTCTTCACGCCTTTGCCGATGATTCTACCCTTTATTTTTCCTTTGCCTTTTCTTCATACCCTTCATCTGCTACTAGTAATCAGTCTCGGATCACTCTTTTTTCTTCTCTTAACTCCGATTTGCAGAGGGTATCTGAGTGGGGAACCCAAAATTTAGATTAATTTAATGCCTCCAAGACACAGTTTCTGGCTCTCTCTTTATCATCTTCTCCTCCTGATAGCCTTATTGTCTTTGAAACTAACGAAATTTACCCTTTTAATTCTCTTAACATATTAGGTATCCAGATAGCCTACAACTTATCTTGGAGGAAGCATATAATCCAAATTTCTAAATTAGCATTCAAAAATATTGGAAGTTCTGTTTTGTTTTCGTCATTACTTTTCCTCTTTACAGTTACTTAAAATCTATAAAGGTCTTATGCGTCCCTCCTTAGAATACTGTTCGCACATTAGGGTTGCATCTTCTTATACTTTTCTCCTTGATAGAGTTAAATCTAAGGCAGTCAGACTCATCAATGACCCTTTTCTTACTTCTGAATGCCTTTTTGTTCATATTACAGTTTCTCCTAACCTCACTCATAGCTTTTTTTTTTTTCATTTTATTCGAATCTCAACAATATAAACATCAGTAATAATCAAATAAGCACTTTTATCATATGAGAAAACATGAATCACGAGTGAGGTTAGGAGAAACTGTAATATGAACAAGGAGCATTCAGATAGAATGTCTTCATTCCTAGTATAGCAGTTAAGCTGTAAGGTTTGTTTCTCTTTTAGACCTTCATTGGTGTAGTGGATGTGCCTTGGCACAATAATTATGTGTCTTAGATCGAGTCCCAGTCAGGGGCAAAATATGATTCATATATATATATATATATATATATATATATATATATATATATATATATATATATATATATATATATATATATATATATATATATAATTATTTTTTTTTTCAAATATAGTTCCAGAGGAATATGGAGAAGAAAGCAATTTCGAAAGCAGCAGAAACTTTCGACATCAATTCATAGATTCTCAGTTGTGGGGGACACATCCTCAACACTTGTTAAGATTGCTTTCTACTCTTCACTCTCACTTGCTAACATACTGTACACATCATCAGTTTGAAGAAGTAAGTAAACTCGACCAAAATAGACCGTATAATGGATTATGTGAGTTTCATGCTGTTATGTAGTAGTATATTGTGTTTAAATTTGTTCCAAAATGTGTAATAATGAAGCTGTTTTTCTTTGTATTGTTCCTGGTTTAAATTAGGGATGACCACATGCAGCTCTTTGATATATAATGGATTGCTCATGGAAGTGTGTTAATTAAGTTCCCTTTTTAGTCATTAAAAGTAATAAAGAAATAGAACTTTTATGATTATTTCTGTGTTTGAACTGAAAGCCGCTGGATTTCATTAGTTGAATGTTCATTTTTAGTAAGAATATTGAAGAATTTAAATCCTTATTTTAATGCTAGAATGTTTTTTCTTATTCTTTTAATCTTTTGCAGGTTAATTTTCTTACTGAAATACGAATTAAATTTTTTTTTCCTATATATATATATATATATATATATATATATATATATATATATATATATATATATATATATATATATATATATATATATATATATATATATATCCTTAGTGCATTACCATATGAAATATGCTCTGCATAACAAAGGCTGTCATCAGTCAAGTTTTCAAATAACTTTTTTATGTTGTGTGTACTTTTTGATTACTGAAAATAAAATAAAGTAATAGTTAAAAAACTACATATATAGTAATACTACATAATGTACATCTTATTATTTATGTAAAGTGTTTGTGAGAAAAATGTGTATGTAACAATGAAATCCAATATGTAAGTTTTGTTAATTTCCTTTGACTCCCAAACATTCTGAATATATTGTATGGCAATCCTTGGTTTGTTATTGGCTCTACTTTTAAAGATTAGACCATTCTAGGATTTTGTTTTTCAGGTGTTTCATCACCTTTTCATATCTTACTAGTATGCAAGTTGACATAGTTCACAGCTTCATTACTGTACAGTTGATATGAGGAAACAGTCTTATTTTTGTAAGCTCTCTAGAATGTTCCTCTTTATGTGTATGCTGTATTTATTTTGTTTTTCAGAACTCATTGAGCATGCAGTTGCTCTATAACCACCTGTGCGAACTCTTTGAAGTGTGTGGAGTATTACTTGGCCTCACTTCAAAGTTTTTAGCATCCCATCCTGGCTTTGCTCATGTCATTCATGGTAGGTTTTATTGTATTTTACAAAATTTTGTGACTCCAAGTGCCAGATAATCAGAGGTAAACTTCGGTGGGAACCTGGATTTAGGCAAATCTTTTATATAATAGTCTTAATCATAAGCAGTTTTTTTTATTGTGCTGAGGGGTGGAGAGTTTGTAGAGTTAAGTGGTATTGCTATGAAATAGCCATCAGAGGGTAGCCTCTAATTGCTTTAATTAACTCCAATTATCTGATATGAAGACTGTATCTTTACTTCTCGCAATAAAGTTTAGAACTCACTCCTGAGCATGTCTTCTTCCCCATATAATCTGTCTTCCCTTCAAGAGACTGGTCTGTCACTTCTTCTACCAATGTTTTCTATATACTGTATAATGATTTTTATACAAGTTCGTTTTTAGTTGTAAAAACACTTATTCTCCTAATTGCAAATATGTCAGAGGGAGAGCTGCTCATTGTCCCATTATAAGATTAAAAGAGAATATAATTTTCTTAAATTACAAATATGGTGTTATAAAGGGACCGTGGTAGTGTAGTGGTCAGAGCGCTTAACTCCGGAGTTGACAGTTCCACAATTGAGACCACTGTAGGCACAAGGGAGGGCATCCATTTTTGAATCCCAGCCAAACTCTGTATCCACCCCTATAATGGGGACTAGTAGTGACACTTGAAACGAGAATTCATGACAATTATGCTGTAATAAATTATTATGTTAGTGCAGGAATGTATTTTTGATACAGTTTCATATTTTTTACATATCAATGTTGTCTTTTTCTTCAGATGTGGTATATCACAGTGTATGTGGATGGGTGTTGGCCCATGTTGTGTACGCTCTACTGTTATTTCCTGCCCGTCTTGTGCGACCACTTCTTAGTTCGCTACGAACAATTCTCCCAGTATTGGATTCTGCTAACAGAACCATTGCTTCTGTAACAAATTTCACAGATCAGGAAGATGTAACTTCTGGTAAATATGAGACAGTTTATATGATAATTTTTTTTATTTTTTTTTAATAAAATTTGCTTGGTGTTTGCATATCTAAAGGTTAGAAAAAGACAATATTTACAGACAATCGCCAGCTTACAAATGAGTTAGGTTCCAGAAATCCGTTCGCTAGTAGAATTGTTTGTAAGTTGTGTTTAGATAAAAAAGTACTGTACAGTACATACGTACGCAGTACTATACAGTACTTAGGCAGAAGAGGTTTAATTGGATAAAACAAAGTATATAGTATAAATGAATTTCGAAATGGTCATAAGTTGATATTTTGTGTGTACATTACTGTATATATTAATTCTTTGGGAGAAGAATCTCTCTTTCTCTCTCATCAACGGGGATATCGGGAACAATAGGTCCTGGAACCTTGTGTAATGATTACAGTCCTCTCTGATGCTTCTTAACTACTACATTAAACATAAAGTATACAGCGTTAATGATATTTAAAACAATAATAATAATAATGTAATAATACAGTACAGTACAGTAATACATACATTAATACTATGTTTGATAATGGGTAGGTTTTTGTTCGTATCTGTGAATGTTCGTAACTTTGGGAGCATTTATACATATACTGATATATATATATATATATATATATATATATATATATATATATATATATATATATATATATATATATATATATATATATATATATATATATATATATATATATATATATATATATATATATATATATATATATATATATATATATATATATATATATATATATATATATATATATATATATATATATATATATATATATATATATATATATACACAGTATATATATATATATATATATATATATATATATATATATATATATATATATATATATATATATATATATATATATATATATATATATATATATATATATATATATATATATATATATATATATATATATATATATATATATATATATATATATATATATATATATATATATATATATATATATATGCAAAATAAACTGTTATATCACAGCACAATATGAAGCAAAAAAAGGCCCATAAATAAAACACAAAAAGAAGCGAAGATGTACTATATATTACGACTGGACTCCAGCCCTCTTCAGGTACAAATGAATTGATAAATACAGAGCTGTGGATAAAGGTGGGGAGAGATACTAGCTATGATTCCCAGGAGGATTCACGATGGGATTATCTTCAAACCTCAGGTCAGGTGGACGGTCATTTGGCATAATCTTCTTAATGAGGTCTTTTAATAATGCTTCATCCACAACGTCAGATCTCCACTGTCCATTTGATAAATTTAATGTTTCGGATTTTTCTATAATGGCTGCTTCAAGTATCTTTCTCCTATATTGGCAATTACTCTTATATAGCAATGAGGACTCACTCCAATTAATAGGGTGCCCAGTATCCCGCATATGCACAAATAAAGCAGAACTTTCAACGCCATATCTTACTGCTCTTTTATGCTCGGAAATTCTCTGGCCTAGCGAACGACCAGTTTGACCTATGTAGGATTTTTCGCAGGAACAGCAATCAATTTTATAAATCCCTGCTTCTAAAGCTTTTTTATTTTGATATACGTTAATTAGTGAAGAACCAATTGTTTTGGGATAATTAAATATGAAAGGATTACTTCTGCCTAATTGATCACTAAGAATTCTAATATTTTCTAAATAGGGTATTTTAATTGTATTAGTAAAGTTTATTATTGGCTGTTCTGTCGGCCCATTATAAAATATTTTGTTTGCTTTGTTAATTGCTTTTTCGATTACATACGCGGGATACATGAGACTTTCTAATTGTTGGCGGATTAATTTGAATTCATATTTTAAATGATGAGTGGAACACACTCTAAGACCTCTTAGGAAAAGATTGCATGCAACACCAGTTTTTACAGACAAAGAATGATAGCTTAGAAAGTGTATATAAGAGACAGAGAAAGTTTTCTTCCTATAGACAGTAAATGAGTATTTATTGGGTTCTCTAATAACTAAGACATCCAGAAATGGTAGCTGGCCCTCCGATTCCCATTCGGTTTTAAACTTGATGCTAGGGACTAAATCATTAAGTTTATTAAAAAAAAATGTGTCAAATTCTCCCCAACGGGAGTCCCAATATGAAAATATATCATCTACATATCGCAACCATATCATTTCTTTGGGCTTAATACTGACTAGAATCTCTGTCTCAAAAAACTCCATATACAAGTTAGCCAGAAGGGGGGACAAGGGGCTTCCCATACTACAACCAAATTTTTGCTTGTAAATACTACCATTAAAGGAAAATACATTATTAGTGACGCATAACTTAAGTAAATCCATGGTTTTTTCAAGACCTAGTGGAAAATGCTCGGCAAAGGGAATCAGTTTAACGCTAAGGAACTGTAAAACATTATCTACTGGAACTTTAGTGAACAGAGATTCTACGTCTAAACTAAGGAGCTTTACATTACTTAAGGGAATATTTGAGTTATTAAATTTTTTAATAAAATCTTCAGAATGTTTAAGATGAGATGAAGAAAATGTACCCAAGAAGGGGGAAAGCAGACTTGCCAGCCACTTGGAAATCTTATATATGAAAGAACCCTTGCATGATATTATAGGGCGTAAAGGAATGCCATCTTTGTGAGTTTTAGGAAGACCATAGAAGTAGGGAAGGGAGGGATTGGTGACTTTATATGATTCAAGCAATTCAATATTCTTCTTGTTTTTACCAATTTTGCGAACGGATTTATAGAAATCTGCAGATATGGTGCTCAGGGGATCTTTAACTAATTTCTCATAGGTGTTTTCATCATTAAGAAGTTCCATGGCTTTATCAATATATGAATCCTTATCAAGAAGAAAAATTTAATAACTCAAATATTCCCTTAAGTAATGTAAAGCTCCTTAGTTTAGACGTAGAATCTCTGTTCACTAAAGTTCCAGTAGATAATGTTTTACAGTTCCTTAGCGTTAAACTGATTCCCTTTGCCGAGCATTTTCCACTAGGTCTTGAAAAAACCATGGATTTACTTAAGTTATGCGTCACTAATAATGTATTTTCCTTTAATGGTAGTTTTTACAAGCAAAAATTTGGTTGTAGTATGGGAAGCCCCTTGTCCCCCTTTCTGGCTAACTTGTATATGGAGTTTTTTGAGACAGAGATTCTAGTCAGTATTAAGCCCAAAGAAATGATATGGTTGCGATATGTAGATGATATATTTTCATATTGGGACTCCCGTTGGGGAGAATTTGACACATTTTTTTTTAATAAACTTAATGATTTAGTCCCTAGCATCAAGTTTAAAACCGAATGGGAATCGGAGGGCCAGCTACCATTTCTGGATGTCTTAGTTATTAGAGAACCCAATAAATACTCATTTACTGTCTATAGGAAGAAAACTTTCTCTGTCTCTTATATACACTTTCTAAGCTATCATTCTTTGTCTGTAAAAACTGGTGTTGCATGCAATCTTTTCCTAAGAGGTCTTAGAGTGTGTTCCACTCATCATTTAAAATATGAATTCAAATTAATCCGCCAACAATTAGAAAGTCTCATGTATCCCGCGTATGTAATCGAAAAAGCAATTAACAAAGCAAACAAAATATTTTATAATGGGCCGACAGAACAGCCAATAATAAACTTTACTAATACAATTAAAATACCCTATTTAGAAAATATTAGAATTCTTAGTGATCAATTAGGCAGAAGTAATCCTTTCATATTTAATTATCCCAAAACAATTGGTTCTTCACTAATTAACGTATATCAAAATAAAAAAGCTTTAGAAGCAGGGATTTATAAAATTGATTGCTGTTCCTGCGAAAAATCCTACATAGGTCAAACTGGTCGTTCGCTAGGCCAGAGAATTTCCGAGCATAAAAGAGCAGTAAGATATGGCGTTGAAAGTTCTGCTTTATTTGTGCATATGCGGGATACTGGGCACCCTATTAATTGGAGTGAGTCCTCATTGCTATATAAGAGTAATTGCCAATATAGGAGAAAGATACTTGAAGCAGCCATTATAGAAAAATCCGAAACATTAAATTTATCAAATGGACAGTGGAGATCTGACGTTGTGGATGAAGCATTATTAAAAGACCTCATTAAGAAGATTATGCCAAATGACCGTCCACCTGACCTGAGGTTTGAAGATAATCCCATCGTGAATCCTCCTGGGAATCATAGCTAGTATCTCTCCCCACCTTTATCCACAGCTCTGTATTTATCAATTCATTTGTACCTGAAGAGGACTGGAGTCCAGTCGTAATATATAGTACATCTTCGCTTCTTTTTGTGTTTTATTTATGGGCCTTTTTTTGCTTCATATATATATATATATATATATATATATATATATATATATATATATATATATATATATATATATATATATATATATATATATATATATATATATATATATATATATATATATATATATATATATATATATATATATATATATATATATATATATATACCTTGGCTGTTTCCCCCTTTAATTGGGGGGTAGCCGACATCAAAAAAGGAAAACAGTTTGGGGAGAAGTTATTCTCCCCTCTACTCCCCTTCTTCTTTGACGTCTCACAGGAGGTTGGTATAAGGGGGGGGATTCCTAGTCCCCCCGCCCCGTCCACTTTTAGTCGCCTTTTACGACACGCAGGGAATGCGGAGAGGCTATTCTTTGATATTGTGCCCGCCCCACAGGGCACAGGCTATATATATATATATATATATATATATATATATATATATATATATATATATATATATATATATATATATATATATATATATATATATATATATATATATATATATATATATATATATATATATATATATACACATATACATATATATACACATATATATACATATATATACATATACACACATATATATATATAAAAAAGTTTATATTCACTGCACCATACGTAATTGTATATTATTTTTTTGAGACTTAATATTTATATTATATATATATATATATATATATATATATATATATATATATATATATATATATATATATATATATATATATATATATATATATATATATATATATATATATATATATATATATATATATATATATATATATATATACATACAGTGTTCCCCCCCTTATCGCGGTAGTTCGGTTCCGGGACCCGGCGCGAACCAGGAAAACGGCAGAGTAGGAAAAAAAATAAAATTAAGATGATTATGACACCAGGACAGGCCAAAAATAATAAAATAAAACGGCCATTATCAACCTGTAAAGAGAAACGGAGATGGAGAGTGTAATGACCTGTCAGATGTGAAGGGATTATAAAAGATGTGTAATGAATATCCAGCTCTCTGCTGGGTTTACTATAGCTCTGCATTACTTTCATGATGTCTATTCTAAAAATTCTCCTTAGATCTTCTTCTTCTTATTATTATTATTATTATTATTATTATTATTATTATTATAATTATTATTATTATTATTATTATTATTGGCAACAATAATTTTCCTTTGATGATGATTGGGGAGATTATTATTATTATTATTATTATTATTATTATTATTATCATTATTATTATTATTATTATTATTATTATTATTATTATTATTATTATTATTATTATTATTATCATTATTATTACGAATTTGTAATTAAGCCATTATTTTTACTATAAATAATGTAGTTTTGGTTGAATGAACAAGAGTTACTTAATGTTGAAAATTATAGGCCAATCTCTCTTCTCAGCATTCTGTCTAAAATACTTGAGAAGGTAGTTGCCACCCAGTTAATAAATTTCCTTGAATCAAATTTTCTATTATGTGAAGAACAACACGGTTTTCGGCCTAAACTTTCGACCGAGACGGCCTTACTTAAAATTACTGATAAAATTTATAGTAATATTGAAAATAAGAAAATATCACTTTTATTATTGTTAGATTTGTCTAAAGCATTTGACAGTGTACACCATCAAATTCAAATGAGAAAACTTTCCAAAGTTCATGTTGACTCATTTTGGTTCGAAAATTATCTGAAAGATCGAATTCAATCAGTTCGAATGGGCTCGACTCTCTCTTCTTCTTTAGATATCAGTTTTGGCGTTCCTCAGGGTTCAATTTTGGGTCCTCTGCTTTTCCTAATATATGTTAATGATTTACCTCAATTTATAAGAGATTGCCTACTTGTTATGTATGCTGATGACACCCAGATTATGCTTACTGGTGACATTGATAGAATTCCTGAAATCTTAAAAAGGGCTGAAGATATATTAAACTGTGCCAAAAGTTATTTTAACAGTAATGGTCTTTTACTGAACGAAAATAAAACTAAATTCGTTATTTTTGGATCAAATCAATACCTGTCCCGCATTCCTGAGAACATCAGTATAAATTTCAACTGTTTCACTCTTCCCATCTAATAAGGTTAAAAATCTAGGAGTTATTATGGACAGTACCATGACATTTAATTTTCATATCGATGAACTACATAAAAAAGTGAACGGGACCCTTATTTACTTGAACAGAGTCTATGAAAGATTCGAGCCTGATTGTAGGGTAATTGTAGTACAAACATTGATTTTAAGTATTCTCAACTACTGTCTGAGTGTTTGGGGTTCCACGACTAAGACCCAGATGTTACGAGTGAAAAGGCTCCAGAATTTTGCTGCAAGAGTTGCCATAGGGGGGGTGCATAAATATGATCACGTGACTCCCCTCTTTGAGAGATTGGGTTGGCTAAGGATGGACATGAAGTTCATATATAATATCTGTCTTTTAGTTTTTAAAATAAATCATGGAATATTACCGGAATGGCTCTTCTCATTGCCAACAGTTAATCAAGTGCGTATCAATAACGTCAACACCAGATATCAGAATT